>JBCAUI010000906.1:0-22728 GCA_038406195.1 Haplosyllis anthogorgicola
GCACAGTACAACAAACTGTGAGATCTGAGTGCAGTGAGGTAAAATCATCTGGAGAAATCAGAAGGTGTCACTATCTCACAGGGATTTTGTCTATTTAAAGACTCGTATCAAAACGTCTTTCGGAATTTTTAGGCATTCGAGATTCACGTTTTCCACCTTTAGTGAAAAAGGTGCGGACTCACGCATCAATCAATTTGTCCCAAATTGCCAGAGGCGTCCCCCGCTGGAGATGTCCTTAAATCACCTATGCTTATGCCTTTATAAAGATATAACAAGACTGTTATGATGTAAAGGAGAAAATAAAATGGGTGATAAAATAATGATTATAATAGCTTTCGTATTTGTTTGGATTTCAATTACTGAAGGTGAGTAGTTCCATATTCATGTATATAAGATGTCAAGTACATATTAACATAACTGTGAGAATTTACTGTTAAATGTGTTTTTGTTTATGAAAATAAGTTTTTGCCGAAAAAGATGATTTAATGAAAATAGTACGATAAATATGACAGTAGACAGCTCATAATTTGTACATTATTTTATGCGAACAAAAGAATCTGATGCCCTGCCTTTAATTTGAACAAAGTCACAAGGTGAAATTCTATTGTTCACAAAAAAGAAAAGGCGTGAAAGATTTTTCATCCTGAGACATTTTGGTCACGTCAATTTAACGCCAAACTCAAATATCAATGAAAATTATCTTTATTTCTACTTTCTTAAAAATGTAAAGTAGCAAAGTTTATTTTATGAGGTCTAAAAGAAATCTGTCACTTCACGTTAGAAATATATAACGGGTATCATTCATGGAATTTTGTAGTTAATATGAAGGATTACTTTATCGTTAGAATTGACAGGGTAATTTTTATATGATGATTTGAAATGGACTGTAACAAACTAGAAAAAATTGATTCTCCATGTACTAAGTTGGGTAACCAGGAAAACTTGCGATGAAAAATTGCTACCATGATGGTAAACACTTACGTAAAAGGTTTGACTATTCAGTACTATGCATTATCGAATGAGTCGACAAATTAGTAGTTTTGACACAAAGGTGTTTACGACACTCGTACCACTTTTTTTTCTAAATGCATTGATTTTACTTGCGAAAACGTATTATACTGAATGCATAAACAGTATTGACAATTGCATAGAAACCTGTAGGGTGTATTTTCTTTTACAAAAAGAGTGTTCCTTGAGAGCACAAACACTACTTGGCGAGATTTTATTTTCGCGTCACTTTATTTCGGGATAGTGCAGTGCGATGATTAAAAATTTCTGTAAATTTCAAAGTGCTCAAGAATGTAAAAATTACTGTTGAAAAGAATCTTCTCGGACGCTGTTGTATTTAAAGTAGAAGTAGAGTTCATCTCAATCTGATTAATGGTTACACAGATCCTTCTTTATAGACCCTCTTCAGCTTGTGAACAATGTGAAAAATCTTTCCAAGACCCTCTGTGAACATTCAATTTGGAGGCCATTGGAAAAAAATGTAGCTAAAATTTACATTGCACGTCTCAATCATCCTTCACAAGATGAAGAGAGATCTGTGAAACACCCCAAAAGTGCTTACTTGCGTTAGTATTATTTATGTTGAGGCTTGCAGTGTTACAGAATTCTTTTTCCATTGAAAAGCTACTCAAGAAGAAATGAAGTCGAACTATACAATAAACTTGTTGTTTATTATATACTTTCAACTTTCTTAACCCTTTCGATACCCTAGGGTCCTGCAAAATAGTGCTTTTAAGAGGAGAAATGGGGACATGCTAATTAGAGGCAGTCATCACCATTTAATTATGTTACAAGAATTATGCGTTAAGTGTGGGTCAGAAGGTTAGACATAGGGCTTTCAACAGTACCAGGTTTGGTTTGTGAGCTGGCCACCAGATGGCCACTACACTTGTTTAGAGATGGCTTACACCCTTGATTTTCCCAAAATTTACCTCAAAAGTGTAACTTTAATTGTTACTTGTGTTAGTGTTTTCATTAACTGGGACCTTATTTGGTGCCAAGCAGTTAGGTAAGGTGGTCCTCTGTTGTGTTGACCATGAGACAATTCCAAGTTGTAGATACCTCCAGATTTACATGCTCAAAGATTTGAAAACATCAGATTTTGCTTGGAGATGAGGAGGCACTGTCCCCTGTGACCCCCATTAATCCCTATTTAGGTGGAACGTGTGAAAAAATGAGCCACTTTTTAAAGCCCAGACCACTTATGCTTACTTCTAAAATCTCACTTTTGGGCTAAATGTGGTCCTGAGGGTCCTCCTGGCTCCAAATATCACCAAGAGGGGACAGGGGAGCACAGCACTGCCCTTGGTATCAAAGGGGTTAAATATTTACTAAAGCCTCTTCATGTTGCATGGGCCATTTAGATGCTTGAAAGATAAACACTAAATGCAAGGTGAAAGACAGGTGTCTCACCAGACCTGACTCTTGAGATCACTGCCGTATGGTGAGGGTCACACGAAGTCCAAAACGGGGACAAACCGTGGCTCCAAAAATGGACCATACCGCAAGAGATTTTATCAGTTTAACGACTACAACTGTAGCGATTGACCTGGTGTTTACATAACAATCTCAAATGAATCCGTTTAAGCCATGTTTTTACACAAATTTGTGATATTTATTTCTTTCTAACGATAGTTACATTTTACAAGTCATTACAGAGTAAATGGATACAACATAATTTTGAAATAAATGGGATAATATGTAAATGGGAATCCTTTTCACAAAGCTAAACCCCTATATTTGGGGAATTGTTACATAATACAAAAAAGCTAGAAGATATAATCTTCAAGCGTTACAAGTCGAATTTAAGACCTTTATGAGTCAAACATTTTTTGTAGGAAAGTTAATTAATGGTCTTCTAAAGTGCGTAAGGGATGAACTTCCCTTTTTACCTTTTGACAAAGTCTAGCCATAATTAATATTGATGAATAGGATGTAACAACTGGTTAGATGTAGATTATTTCACGTTTCAGTGAGAAAAGAAATTATGATCAAAGGTTGCCGTAGGTAGAGAGGGTGATAAACACAATGATTTACGAATCTTTGTCGAGAGGTTCATTGTCGATCGACTCTCTGTGAACAGACAATTTGAAGGTCTTTAGAAAAGTTTAAATTTGACATCAAAGATTGAAAACCTCGACGATCTCTTGCTCGAAAACGTTTAACTATATACAGTTTCCTTAACAATCCTCATATTCGAGGTTTTTCTTAATTTAGTTTACCTAATCTACCAAATCTATCTTATCTACCAAATTTTTCAGACATAAATATTCAGACTCATAAATTGATGAAAAGCCTGCTGCCCATCATGGTTCAATTGCAGTAAATCAGATGTAAAATAAGACAAAGCCAGAATTCAGTCTTTTACCAAAATCACTGAAATCAGCCATTGATATTAGAGAAAATTGGAAAGTTTTTGGCATTTGAACTAAACTTCATCTTGACCAATATTGACATTGAGAGACTAAAATGGTTTTATGACAAAAATCTGTTTTATAATGAGACAGTTCTTGTGTCTGAAAAATTAGGCAAATTTGGTAGGTTAGGTAGATTTATTGGGCATCGAAATAAGAAAATAGTTGATTGTATCAAGTTTAATTGTCAGAATTTAATCTTCAGTGTGCATTTCTTTTGAAATGTTTCCAGAAATACAAGATGTCTTGGTTTCTCATATGTCCTTTGATAGAGAGTTGGATGCCTGATTTACAAATATTCAGACTATGTTATCTACACAATAGAGACTAGATTACAAATCAAGCAGCGTGGATTTTTAAGTTATGCTAAGCAAACATCCCCACGACTCTGTTGCATAGAGATCACATGCATAAAACATGACAGCCTAGGACATTTTAATTGATTTTGTTATTTTATCTAATATTTGTTTTGTTAGCAACTGTCGGAAAAAGGTGATAAAAATGCGATGTTCATATCGCACAGGTTCAGTTGGTGTATTTTCATAGGTCTTTTTGCCCTTAAATCCCTTTCGAAAGTATCAATCGATCCTAGCTCTCTCTTTATGTGTTGTTACAGGTTGTTATATGCTTTCACGCAATAAAAGCATTATCCGTAAATCCATAATTCAAGGTCAGCTTCCTGCGTAAATGTATATATTGTAATTGCTATCTGTCTACATTCATGTAGAGAAGTTAAGATAAAGCATCGTTTACAAGTATAATTATTTAACTTGGCTAATCATGGATATCCTGAAACTGAAGATGCTTTGCACCATAGATTTACATTTTACCCAAAGTGTAAATACTGAAGGGCGTTTAAATTTGGTTGAATTATGATATGAATTGTAAATATGATTTATTTTTAATTTAAAAAGAAATATCCTTTAGGACTTGAAGTTATGGATCGATCTTACTATTGACTTTTCTTACACATGTTCGATGAGCGATTGCCAAAACCTCACCGTAACTCAAAATGCATAATAGGTTCTGGGAACACTATTAACTTAGGAACGTTTACGAATAAGAGAATCCAGCGTTGCGCAATTTTTGCGTGTAAAAGCAGGATGAAACACTGCAGTTCCAAAATTGATAGAAAATTCATACCCTGTTGCTTTTTCTTTTACATAACCGTTGGCACATCTAATTGTTGGGTGTCACGGTGCATTGACACGTTGCCTGCCACACTCATCTATAATTCAAAAAGTCCTTTGGAAAGATGCCTTTGTTGTAAGGAATATGTTTGCGCTTTCCAGGTAGTTGTTGAACTTTTTGTGTCAACATTTTCCCCTGATAAATAAGCAGTGATTATTACAAACTGCAAATTTAGAAATTTGACTTCAATGACACATTTTGTGGGTTTTATATCAAATACAGATGTATGCATTAGGTCCACAACATCTCAATATTTAAACATAGAGCACGACAAAAATTCTTAAATTAAAAAGTTTTTCTCCGCAAAAATACAGTATCAGAGTTTTCAAACATTTGCTTGACCTTGCATCACACTATGGCTTCTTTTGACTAGACTAGAGGTCGTGTATCCTCCTCTGTAATTTCAATTTGAAAAAAAATCCTAAAGTTACGCGCACGTGGGATCCAGTTAATATCAGATCGAACCATTGGCGGATCTAGGGGGCCACCCCCCCCCTCACGGCCAAAATTTTCTTCATTTTCATGCAGTTTTTCTCGATTTTTGGGCGAAAATAGGTGAAAACTGGGTTGGCGCCCCCCCTATGGGCCAGGTGCCCCCCCCGTACGGGAAATCCTGGATCCGCCAATGCGAACGCTTCCCCTTAGGGTCTTGCAGTGATTCAGAACAGATTTAAAGAAAAATTCATCATTGTTTCAACTCAATTCAACATATTGTTATTTACTCATACCTGCATCTTTTCACATGTACATGTATACAGATCATGAAATTGCTATCAAAAGTTAAGCGACTTTCAACTGAATTTCATGCTGAGATTATTCAATTCAATTGTTGTTGGGAGCTAAACTTTTGATAGTAATTTCATGATCTGACTCATTAGCATTTGGTAGTAGAAACATGCAAGTATAATAACAAGTACACAAGGGCTTTTCTTCAGCTCTGTGGCGGTAATTGTACAAGTACAATGGGAAAAAACCTTTGCAGAATAAGTTCAAGCATTAGTTTCACAAGCTGTTTCAAGTGGGAATTCTTTTGTTCTCAAACAATTTTAATTTCAAAAGCTTGCAACCTGACTGACCCAGTATAATGTAGTTTACCTTGTTACAATATATATCGAATCCGCGAACGTTAATTGTGCGATTTACTTTCACCGAGACATTAAGGGTTTTTCTTATTTCAGTCTCTACCAACAGTACACGGAATTCGTATCAGAAGTTTAACAATAGCGCATCAAAAGCACAGCGTGAAATTCTTTCGTTCTCTCCTTTGTTCTCTTCGTTTCCAAAATGATACGATTTCTGTGTGCTGATCTACCTAATCTTCCAGACCCATGAACTGTCTGATTTTTAAACAAATTTTTGCCTCAAGACAATTTTCAGTTTAGGTAAATACTAATTATTTCAGTCCAACGATGGAATATTTTTCAAGACTAAATTCAGTCCTTGTGTCAAAAATGACCACGAAGCAGCTCTTACATTTAAATTGGATTGCAATTCAAAGACAAAGGTTAGCAATAGAGGAGGTCAGTTGACATGTCTGGAAAATTTGGTAAATAAGGTAGATAAGGTAAACAGAATTGATAAGAAAAACCTACATAGTTTAACTTTTTGTGGAGATTTCAAAATAAGAAATAGAGAGAAATCATACCTGGATGAATGTCACTTTAACTTAAAATTACAGAACATTTTCTCGGAAAAGTATGTATAGATTAATTAGATGGCAATTTTTTGCTGCGGCAAGAATAATATGCGTGCAACGATAGTGAATGTATTCATATTTGAAAACGATTTACTAAAAATTTACTCGCGTTTGAAAAAAACCCCCACCTTTTCAACTAAAATTTTAAGAACCCTACAACCAGATGTTTGTTTTATAATTGAATAGAGAAATGAACACGGGGTAACTTCACTTGTATAATTGATGACAAAATGTCAAACTATGAAACGTAACACGCAATTATGACATTAATTACAAGTTTTTTATCCGTCAAAAGTATCAAAAGATGATAGCAAAGCATGGGCCTCTTTGGCGTCAGAACTTTTGGCAAAATACAGCAAAGCTATTGAAAACATAGCCTTTGATTTATTTATTCCCAACAATTTATAATTCAGCTACCAGTTTACTTTTTACGTAGGTGTTAATGATTTTCATAATTGTATAAAATATATCAATGGGGTGTTTGAATCTTGTCATGAACACTTTACAATGCTCCATCTGCTTTATCATTGAAAGAACTAAGTATGTTGGGTACAAGAGAAATGCAAAGTACAATTATTTGCCAAATCCTAGTGCCTCACCCTTTCTGCTTGCAATATTGTTTGGTGTTTTCTATTGTCGGCCAGAAACATACTTTCTACCAATATTTAACTTCAAACTTGTGTTAATAATAATAACAATAATAACACATTATTGAGCATTTAAATATTAATATTTACCTTCAGTAAACCGAATTAAACATAAATGGCAAGGCAGCATGCTATTTTTAGAATTGGAAAATTTACATTTTTAAAGTTTTCTTGTTCTTAAAGTGTCTGGTTCCAAAATATTTATAAATTATCTGTGAATATTTCTTTACAAATTGTGTCACACTTTCTAATAATAGCCGTATAAATGAAACCATATTGTGAGGAGACACTTTGAAGCTACGACCATGGGCATTCGCCCTTCTATTTACAATATCTTTCCAGTTAACCTGTTTTTCCTTTCTTATACAGAAACAAAATTGTACTAATTCTGTTGATCCACGTCATAATTTATGCATTTCTCTGTGAAAATACGTCTCGAACAAATTGAATACAACTGTACATATGTATTGTGCCACTGTCTAATTTATAGACGCATGACACGATAAATTAAGTAACATATTTATCAGCCACGGTTTATGTGCAATAGGAATTTTAAAGAAAAGACAATTGAATAGGTTGGTTTTCAGTGCATTATGCTGAATCATAGAAACATACGTTGACAGATTGACTTTACTGGGAAAGACTATCTTTTTTGCTCGTTTTATATGTTGTTCTAAATTCGCAGATGGCATGAGGTGGAGATAGGATTGGAATATTCACATTTAAAGTAGTATGGAAGTCATCTTGGATTCAGAAAGGACCAATATAAAATCAAAGAGGAATGCTCCAATAAAGAATTTGTAGAATAGTTCTGTTAAATTATGCATTCTTTCTGAGTATAGAGCTGAAAAAGTGACCAATTTCCTTGACTTGTATTGAGCTCTGGAGTTCTAAAGTTAGCTCTTCAAAAAAAATTATATCTGTTTTAAACAATTAAGCATACCACATGCATTTTGTGTCTGCTTGGAATTTAAATGAAAATTGATGAAAGTGAGTAAAATAAAGGCTTTTAAAAATATTAACCTTTGACCTGATATGGTTTGATTATGAACAATGGTGTCCTGTTTTAAACAAAAGGGGTATCCCCTCATATCCCCTTCTCTATTTACCTTAAAAGTTCTGATGTTCTGAATCAACTTGTGGGTACTGACCGGCCCATTCAGTTTGGCTGTCCTTCGAAGACGATCGGCGGGTGTTTATTCATTAGTGTTTAAAGATTGAAAATTAAATACGTTATTACCCAAATGTCATTGCAACAACTTGCTAACACTTCGTATACTTCGAGCCTCAATTGAAGTAACTGGTAGTCACTGGGAAGTCATCCTGTCCAGAAGAGGATCGTATAAAATCAAAAAGGAATGTTCTAGTGAAGAATTTGTATGACAGAGAAGCATACTTTGCGGGCACAGAGTGAATGAAATTACTAATTTCCATTCACTTGTGTTCCAAAGGTTTTTAAGTTAACTCTGGATTTTTAAAATAATATTTGTTCTACACCATTAAGCATCCCACATACATTTAGTGCCGACTTTGAATTTGAATAAAATTAGATCAATCTGACTGAAATGTATGATTTTAAAATTAGAAACTTTTGACTTGTGACAATAACAATAACAATGGCGAACACTGTTTTAAACAAAAGGGATATGCCCATAACTGTGTCAAGGAATTCCTTTCATCTTCATGTGATTTCAAACTCTTGTGCTTTTCATTTTATCTTAAACTTTCAGCTCATAAAAAATAAAACCACTTTGAACAAAAGAACTCCGCGCCGTCCCACGGAGACATACGAAACCAAAGCGTCGTTAAATTCTACGGGGACGAAATCTCATTCCCGAAAAAATCACTCAACAGCATTGTACATTTAACAAAATGATGAATGAAGAAATCAATACCAGTGAAAATCTTCGGATTCAATAAAAACGTTAAAATCTTTATTTCGATTTACTTAATTGTTGAATACATTCAGTAAAACTAAGTGAATTTAGTAAAGAAAAGTTTTTGAAAAATAATAGACGAGAAACAGCTGCTGAAATTGCTATCAGTTTTGGAAGAATAGTATATCAAAAGCACAGTGTGCAATTCTTTTGTTCTCTCTTTTGTTCTGTAAGTATTGAAATTGATAGGGATTTCGGGGGCTGAGTTGAATATTGACGCTTGAGCTTATTTTAAATAAATTGACCAGCCAGCCGTGCTTTATCGAACCTTATTACGGAGAAGGTGCTGAAGAGACATAAATAACCAGTAAGTTATCAAAGGGATTACTAACTCAGATCAATGGGATTATATTTAGATCTACACCTTTACAACAGATAACTGGTGTTTCTCTTGTAACCATAGGTTCAATCTACGAGAATATCCTGTCATGTGCCAGGCATAGCACAATACAAAGTGCGTGATATTACAGCTTTTAAATAGCTACCCAAGAAACAACTTTTCTGTCAAGGCTCAAACACACAGACAGCATACGATATGTGGATTAATTTAAGTTTAATTGTGTTGCTTTTGTTTTGTTGCGGCAGTAAAATAGAAGGTAAATTTCATTTCTTTGATTTTTAATCTACAAATTACAATTTACACGATTGATGACGTATTAATAGTTGTCTGAACTTATTTTTAAACAATTGACAGAGTTGAAAAATCCCATGAATTTTGGAACAATAGAATTCCACATTTTCTTTTTATGGACGTCGAAAGGAGAAAGTGGAACTTTTTTTTCAAGTGTTCTAAGATTCCTAGGATTTTCGAAAGCTGGTTTCGTACAAAGAAAATACTCAGGTTAAACATTTACTATTATCAATTAAAATTTAGGTTCTAAACTAAAAATACTCATTTTTAATGTAATCAACCAACAAAAGTATAAAAGGTGGACAAATAAAAGGAAAGAAAATATAAAAAAAGCTTCTGTTAGCGCAGCTCAAAATTATTTTCATCAGTCACTTTCTTCTGTACATTTTATGAATCTGCTTGAAAATTTGCCAGTTCACTATGAAACTGTATAAATGTTCTTTTTAAGTGATTTTAACGATATATTTGTCCCGCTACTCATTATTCAAAAGTTGGACAAAGTGGAGAGTTTCGTGATCTAAAACGTTCAGACTTTTTATTTCCGTTACTTTCGACTGTAAATCAGTTATGTGAGGCTGTTTATTTTCCTCATAACCTGCAGTAACACACTCTGGTTATGTTCCTGCTGGTTCCCTTCAGCTTACTTTAGCTTTCTCCTATGTTTAAGCTTACAATCGACAAATTCGTTTGCTATAAACCCTTTAATTAATTTACTTTTTGCTAACCAGTAATCGTATCATTTTGGAAACGCAGAGAACAAAGAAGAAAACGAAAGAATTTCACGCTGCACTATTGTTAAACTTCTGATACGAATTCGGTGTTTATAAATCATCAGTATGTAAAAATAGACTAACGGTGGCATTAAATGATGCCTGACAATTTTGCATGATCCACAACGGATGTTTCGATAAGTTGTTGGCTTTTAAAATGATACGCTGTTTATTTTCCAGTTTAACTGAAGGTTTTATACTCACAAGTGTGGAAAACGTTGCAAGTCGGTACATAGAAATCGTATCATTTTTCAGACGGAGACAACAAAGGAGAGAACGAAAAAAATTCACGCTGTGCTTTTGATGCTCTATTGTTAAACTTATTATACGAATTCCGTATACTGGCGGAAAGTCTTTGCTTAAATTGTAGCATAATTACAAAAGAAAAATGTAAGTGTAAACCGATAAATTCTAACAAGAAATTAAAGGATAATTTATGTACATGGTTGCCATTTAGACACTCCCTTATGGATAAATCATACTAATTTGGAGGTGTTACGAATTTAGAAACTTTGGTGCCTGTTGGAAGTAGTTGTGATTTTGCCTGCCAAATTTGGCAGAATGCAAATATTATTTTTAAAACTGTTATACATGATTATTTCCCCACTATACCTCTTAGTAAAATATTACATCGTAGGAAAACAGCGGATCTGCAGACAATAGAAATTTTGCCCGCACAGCATTCGTGGAGCATTATTAAATTTACACTAAAACGTCTTTCAATTTAGAGTCTTCAAAGTCTGTGCAACTCAGGTCTGACAAACTGGCAATTTAATTTTTGTAAATAACTTGAGAATACTTGTATTCTTTCCCTGGGTCAGTCACAGGAGTGTGTAGAGGTCAGTTGGCGTAAAACGATTGATCTTGGTGGGAGGTGTGAAGTGCGATAACTAGGGTAACAGTTTTTATTTCTTCGTAGATAATGCGGCCAAGATATTGTTTCTTTTTGGTTCGTTTGGTATTTATACCAGCCTGTGGTGAGCCAGTCAGAAGATAAAGGTACAGCCATAGAAACTTTAGACCTTAGCAAATCGGGATAACTTTGAAGTCAATTTTTCCTCTAAAGTCAGAAGCATTCAAAGTAAGGCCAGTTAAGATTCACTGATAAATCTAGGGGTACTAGAGAATCCCATGAACAGACTTTCATGCGGTTTTTGATTCACGAATCGGGAGTGTGCTCCCTTAGTATTCAGTCACTTACAAGTCTTGACGGGTTCGAAGACCTAATATTTAACTCTTTTTAGCGGTGTATTGGGAACTGCGGCCAAGATCTTCACTCTAGATTTTTAACAGATATATATGAAATAACTAAAAGATTACAGATAAGATACGCATCTAACCTTTTAAAATTCGAAAAATAGATCTAATTACCCATAAGCGTGCCAACTTTATTTCAATGCAAAACAAGTATAACTTCAATGACAGTTCCTTTTTAATGATAATACCACACGACACCTTCGTTCGTCGTTTTCATGTGCACAGACGCAGAACTGACAGAATCATTGTTATGTGTCCTTTTCATCTTGTGTAATGTATGGACACTTATTTACAATAAACTTTCCATACTCCTTGGTGACACGCAAACTTATCATTAGCAAATCTTCCCATCATAGCACCTAACACTCCGTTATCCAAAACACACAATACTTAACTGTATTTTAGGTGCCGCTGAATGAATGAATAAATGTTTGTCATCAAGTTGAAGTTTTATTTATTTGTAAGATGACTATCTTGATTGAGACTGTGTAAATGTTACTTTTACTTTTTATCATTTGGTTGTGGACAATAAGAAATACATGCGTAATTTCTCGCTAAAATTCAGAAACTTCCATCAGGGAATTGATAATTTGTTGTACACTTGTGATGAGCCGAAAAGGGATCGGGATAAATCAAAAACAAGATATTCAAAGAATGCATAGCCAGTGCCTTGCCTAAAACAACAACAACACTGGCAGATCCGAGGTGGTGCCGCCAGAGAGCGCCCACTCCAACGGGCCAAAACTCTTTCATTTCCATAGGCTTTTGGAGGAAAATATTAAAAGGCGCGCCCCTCCCCCCCCCCCAACCACCCAAAGGAGTCGGCGAGTCTCCTCCAACGAGAAATCGTGGATCTGCCCTAAGTAACAGTTATTTACCTGTTTTATCGTTGCAGGTTTCTCGGGAAATAAGACGTGCGATGACGGATGGCAGGATTGGGCGGATTCCATTTACTGTTACAGGTTCCATATAGGTCACGTTACGTGGTATGAGGCACGGGCAAATTGTACACAGTACGGGGCGGACCTCGCGAGTATTGGCTCATCGGATGAATGGAATTTCATAAATGGTACATAAATGTATTTATCCGTGTTAGCAATGCTTTTCCCGTAAAATACTGACGAGTTAGAGTTTGGAAATTCCATTTAGTCTTGGGCCTAAAAATTATATCAATTTATTATTGTTTTTAAAATGTGGCGCTGTTAGAGAAGTACTATTCTGTAAGCATGTTCTTCATTGTTCTGACATCTTGCTGCAGACTACAGAGTGTCGACCCTGAATCCATCATATGTTGATACTGGCAGTCGTCCTGACGGCAAAGTGGAGCTGTGGGTTGGAGGATCGGATGTTCTGAAAGAAGATTGTTGGACTTGGAGCGATGGGACTCCAAATGTAGCAAACCTTGGCTGGCACACCGGTCAACCTGATAATTATGAAAACAGCGAACACTGCATGACTATGATTGATGACACCGGCAAGTTCAACGACCTGCCCTGTAATGACTATCCGGAGTCATTCAACCCTAACTTCGCCCCTATGTGTGACGGTTGGGTCTGTAAGAAAATAGGTAAGATTTAGGCCGGAGATACACGATGCGATCTAATCGTTTGCAAATCAATGATTGCATGCGATTCCAATCAGGAATTCATTCACAGATTATAACTACTCAGAGCAGAGAGATAAAAATATTAAATTTTGGCATGTAACTGTAAAAGTAACCCTTCTGTATGTATCATAAGATGATACTACTGATATTTGTAACTACAACACAATCGCATGCAATCTAGATCGTTTGCGATTAGATCGCCTCGTGTATCTCCGGCTTTACATATGGCTCTGTCCAGTTTGTATCCAGAAGCGTCTAGTTTGTTTGCTTACAAATGAACTTACCTTCTAGGAATAGCCGTACACTATTTTTGAGTACAGTAAAACCTGTCGTTTAAGACCACCTTTGGGACTATATTGACAATAAACCACAAGTCATGTAAAACAGGCTCGTTCAAATGAAATTTGTGTTTTAATCAACTCTGGTTTTTATACATCAACTCTGGTTTTAATACATATGAGTCGTAAAAGATCTAAATCCAGGATAACTAAGTAACAATTATATAACTTCATTCCTTTGAACTAGAAGAATAAATGCCGCCCCATTTCACAGTTAAATTCAAGAATAGAGCCTTATTTGATCAGAACATTACACAAAATTTGAATAACACTCACTACCAACCAAAATTCTTTCACACTTTGTCACCTTAAAAATAGCAATGAAATGTAAAACATTTTTTAAATTTGTTTTTCTTTTGTCACAGGTAATGGGGTAATAATTGAACACGGTAAGTATCAACATCAACGCGCACTTTTAACTGTTATTTTCCCATGTTAATTCTTTGCACCCCATTTCATTGTTATTTCAGGTTAATAATACCACGATAATACTGAAAATCAAAACTAAAATTATGGATTGTAATTTAAGTATGCTTGAAAAATTAACTTCTGGTGTAAATTGAGGGTTTTGCATGTATAAATTCACGTTTGTTATTTGAAACTAATTTGACAAACCTACAGTAAAGAACTACACACATATATATCTTAGTTAATTTGGTTTACACTGTATGTATAATTATTTAGAAATACTGAAGAAATCTTAGTTAAAAAAATGTATGACAAGTAACACGTCTGTTCTGTAATGAGTCTACTGCAAACCAAGCTATCATATAATTCTGTGTCGTTAAAATGAAATGGAGAAAAAATTATAAGGGTACTTAACGTACAAGTTAATAAATCAGTGAATTATTTACAATGATTGCTTTTTACCTTCAGATGTGGATGAATGCCAGTTTAACAACATTGACTGTGGTGAAAACTCAACGTGTGTTAATACATACGGTTCTTTTAAATGTGAATGTAAGGATGGTGAGTTTATAATATTTACACGTTTCTTGCAAATTGAAAGCTGCATCAAACATTGTACTTGTAATATTAAAAAAATTGCATGAAATCTAGCCCGAGTTATTTAACAAAGGCGTTTTGCGACAAAAATCGTGGCGCTGTGTTTTTCTTATGGTACATTGGCGGATTTAGGGGGGGTGCAAGAGGCGTGCGCCCCCCCTATGGCCAAAATTTCCTTAATTTTCATGCAGTTTTTCCCGATTTTTGGACAAAAATAGGTGAAAATTGATTGGGTTGGTGCCCGCCACTACGGGCCGGGCGTGCGCCCCGTACGGCATATCCTGGATCCGCCAATGTAATAGACTATGGACTGCACCAAATGTGAAATCTTATCGTAATTTTTGTGATTTTAAATTTTAGCGGGCGTTTTTTCGAAAAAAAACCCCGGTCATTATTTGCGGAAAGTGCACATGACCCGGTGTGACCTACGCTTTAAACCTATCCGTACTGGGAATTGCATGTGTCGAGGATTTAACTGAAAATCTTCTGGCCAATTGTTAATTTTGCACTGTCATTCTGCTTTGTAAATGACACTGTCATTTTGCTTCAGGTCACAGTGGAGTTAACGGTCAATGCTGTGAAGACACCGACGAATGCGCAACAGAAACGGACAATTGTCACTGTGTGGCAACCTGTACAAACACCGTCGGCAGCTTCTACTGCAACTGCACCGAAGGATTCACCGGGAGTGGAGTCAAGTGTCAAGGTATTTAAAGGGGCAGATAGGATAACTCTACCAACAGAATTCCCAAACTTCCACCAACACGTTTCTTATTGACTGTACTTAGCTTTAGCTATCATGTGGGTAGTAATAACTCCAAAGCCAAGACCAACGCTTATTGCATTGAAGAAAAGTAAATTTTTATCATTGACTGTACCATGTAAATCCCAAGCTTTAGCCTTCGTATGTAGTGTTAAATCGTGTAGAAATTACTCCAAAGCGAAAGCCAACGCCTATTGCATTGGAAACAAAATTAAACTTTTTGTTCCTATTGTTGCATGCTCCGTTCTGTACAAAGGAAATGTATGAAACTTCATGAGCAATAGCATTTCATGCGGTGCCTCTCACTCGAACAAAAATTCAGTGCGAATATGCCCTTTCCCATCTAAAAGAGGCACAGAAGAAAAATGCCTCTCCAGGAGGAAATTTTCTTGTACACCTCTTCATTTTAGAATGAATACAGGCTTTTGTTTGAATGAGACACAAAGGAGAGTTTCAATAGTCCTAAACTGAAATATGATATGAAAAACATACCCCCCTAATTGGGTAGGTTGTTGAGACTGTTCCTTACCGTTTTTTTTTCTTACATTTTAGACATTGACGAATGCTTGTCAGGTTACTGTGACTCTAATGCCAAGTGCTTGAACCAGTATGGTTCTTACAGTTGTGAATGCAATGCTGGTAAGTTTCCCCTTTGACTCTATTTAATAAAATCTTATTTCTGGCAGACGTTTATAGAGATTGTTCTTATTTATTTGCAAGCAAATTTATATCAATATTGATAAAATAACTACTATCAACTATTTAAAAACCTTTTTGTTATCTTTGCAATTGCTTCTGCCTTGTTCGACTTTCATTGGATACAGTACACGAAATTCGTATCAGAAGTTTAACAGTAGCACATCAAAAGCACAGTGTGAAATTCTTTCGTTCTCTCATTTGTTCTCTTCGTTTCCAAAATGATACGATTTCTGTGTACTGCAGACAAGCGTAGAAGAGTCTCAGAGGGCCATAGTGAACTCAAACGGCTTTGAAACCCATGGGTACGGTCACCCGAATTCCGAAACAGCGGGTACCAGTTACTCGCAAACAACACTTACATGGCGCTTTATATTTAACAGGCTACACTGGGAATGGCACAACGTGTGCAAACATAGATGAATGTTCTACACTTCCGGGTGAAGCACAGCCGCGTCACACATGCGCGACGAACGCTGCTTGTAACGACACAGACGGAAGTTTTGAATGCGCATGCTTACCTGGATTTATTGGAGACGGCCTTACTTGTCTGGGTAAATATCTCGCTAAAATGAAAAGTGAAAGTGAAACATGAAGGAAGTACCAAAATACTTAAAGGTCTTGAAAATGTTTCAGTTTTGCTTCATACTATGAAATATTGCATAATCGAATAATTGCACTGTCGTTAAATTTGATGAAAACACGCCGTCTACCTAAAGGTTTCCTAAACGACGTTATTTTCAAGATATGTTGACATAACCTGTACCATAAATTGAGCAGAATAACCAAATATGACCTTTTTGACTTAATGTAACCTAAATACTTGACATAAATAAAGGTCAATCCGTAGCCAAACTATTAACCTTATGATTTTGTATTTTGCAGATGACAATGAATGCCTTGGTGTCAATTCATGTACCGTCAATGAAACTTGTGTGAATACTTTTGGTGGACACATCTGCATTAGCAGTAGTGGAGAAGGTAAGTTTATTTGTTAGTTGTTTAATTTATGTAGTCTACTGTTATAGTCCCTTGGCACAAGATACCAAAAAAAGGTTGTTCTTTCAAGACTCCACATATTGAGCGAACAATGAAATCCATGCTGTGCTGTGTGTTGTTGAAACCACTACACTGTACAAAGACAAAGATGTGTCTACATATCAACTTATTTTGTAGTATCCGGTGAGGGGCCTGTAGACGAGTGTACAACACAGCCTGGTGAAAACCAGCCAAGACACAACTGCGACAGCAACGCCAATTGTACCGACACACCAACCGGCTACAATTGCACATGTCTTGAGGGCTTTGCTGGTGACGGTGTAACTTGCAGGAGTAAGATTTGCCTTTTCACTATTTAGATGTATGGAAAATTAACCAATGCTTGTCGAATGGCATAGCCTGGCCTTTCCGATTGGTCGGCTATGCCTGGCGACTGCTGATTACATTTCTTGCTGCTAACTTGATGAAAATAGTGATAATTAGACACAAAAGAGACTTTTCGTAGTCACAAACTAACACAGGTTCAAGAAAAAAAGGTTCAAGGTTCTTGAAGTTTTAGTTTACCAATATACTTTGCTTGTAAATATAACGAATCATAATTACACAATTTTTTTACACAAATAGACGTAGATGAATGTCAGCCGACTAGTCCATGCGACGGCAATGCAACTTGTACCGACTCTTACGGAAGTTACACCTGCAAATGTAATGATGGTAATGATCGACTTATCCATATCTATGCAGGCCCGGATCCAGGATTCCCCGTGGTGGGGCGCCAACCCGAAATATATTGAAAAACCCTCCCAAAAAATGGAGGGAAAATCGGCAAAACTGCATGAAAATGAAAAAAATCCGGCCGTTGGGAGGGGGGAAGGGGGTTGCGCCTCCCGCCCCAGGACCTGTCAATGCTATGATTCTTTAAAACTCCAATAAATTCAATTAAATTCCAAATATGCAAAATTAAATCTGCTAAGTTGAGACGTGTAACTTTGGTCATCTGATCTGATCCATTTTTTCAAAATCTGAGACAAAACATCCATACCTTAGCAAAAAGACCAAACAGATCTAAACTTATCTAAGTACTAAAACTACGTTGGGTGTAACCTAATTTTTGGCTTAGTACCCGCAGGCTGAGAACCTGAAAAATGATCTCAGGAACATCAGCAATGTGCAACTGTGGTTTGGTTTGGGCAGAAAAGCTGCCAGGCTAAATAATCTATCACAATATGTTTCTTTCAGTATATTTTACCGTTTTTGTTTAATTTGATCAATCTGTAAGACCTAGTATATTCATTTTTGGTTTTAAATAGTGCAAAGTAGCCTAGTTAGGTGAACGTATTTGATTCTACTCTTGCTTCCATTGCAAACAAGTTGTGCAAAAAAAATGATTTCCTTTCTAGGTTATGCAGGGGATGGATTGTCATGTACAAATATAAATGAATGTGTAGAGGGAACACATAACTGTGATAGCAATGCAAATTGTACAGATAATGTGGGAAGCTTCAGTTGTACATGTAAGAATGGTTTTGAAGGAAATGGAGTCTCTTGTACAGGTAACACACATATATTTGAAATTAAGATGTAATTGCTCAAAAGATCCTAATAATATGAGAGCATTTGAAAACAAAAGTTTTCATTTTGGTGCAAATAATAGATTTATTCTCTGAGTGCAAATTTACATTTTGGCATTTTTTGCAAACAGATGCAGATGAATGTGAACCAACAAGTCCATGCCACAGTGATACCACTTGTACCAATACATATGGCAGTTACACCTGCAAATGCAACGATGGTAATGAGCAATTTTGGTATCACTTTAGCTGTTGTGAAATATAAACTAAGTTAAATTTATTTAATACAAACTGAATGTATCCGCATTGTATCTCATGTATTGGTTTTGATTTGGAAGAACAAAACAAATTTTAAAACAGTCAATTGATGCTATCTTTGTATGCTATGTTGAGAAATTTTATGTTGTTTTGTTATTTCTTCATTAAAGTAGAAAGATTTCTCAATACACGGAATTCGTATCAGAAGTTGAACAATAGCACATCAAAACCACAGCGTGAAATTCTTTCGTTTTCTCTATTGTTCTCTTTGTCTCCAAAATGATACGATTTCTGTGTACTGTTGTCAACATGTTCACATTTATTATTACTTTGCAGGATATGCAGAAACAGGTAACTCGTGTTTCAATATAAATGAATGCCTTGACAGAAAGCACAACTGTGACAGCAATGCAAAATGTTCGGACACAGTTGGCAGTTTCAATTGTACATGCAAAGAAGGTTTCAGTGGGAACGGTGTAACTTGCTCAGGTAATCTTAATGAAAACTACGTAAAATTATTTTTCCAACTTGTGTATTGTCATGTAGAATAATTTCTTCCTTTAAATGATAGTGTATTTGATGCCAATGTTTTTTCAAAACCATAATCTTTTCATACGATCTGTAACAAAATTTGAAAACATTTCCACCAGAGATAAAACAGTTTTGTTTACAGCTGAAGAAATGTTTATATCAAGTGTGAGTGACATGTCTGCTTGAAAGTGTGGGAATAGTCTATCTCATATTTATTGACTTCAATACTGAACTGGCTATTTTAGATGATAATGAATGTGATACTTCACCATGTGATTATGTCTGCATCAACATCCCTGGATCATATCTCTGTCAATGTGAACATGGTTACATTCTGTACAATCAGCATAACTGCAGAGGTATGTTGTTTTTCCATTTCATCAAGTCAAGATGTCATGATACAGGGAAATTGTGTTATGGAAGGTCCCTTCTCCATGCTGACTGCTTTATTTTACTCCATGTGCAACACAATAGATTTATTAAAATCAGACGAAGTATAATAGATGTGTAACCAGTGTTTTTTCATTAATTGTATGATCTTTTCGGCCATGGGTAAGGGCTTATGGATCTGTGCTAATATCTATTTTTTAAGTACTGTAGACTTCACACTGAGATATTTTTCTTATATCTGCATACATCTTAAATGTGTGCACTGACACATAAATTACAATCATTTATATCATGAAAATTGTGTGAGATGATACATTGGAGTATTTGATCTTGGCGCACAAGAAAAATACCGAAAGTATTTTTGTGCTTAAGATATGATTTATTGCTTTTATGTTCATGCCACAACTAAGGCAATGTAAGATTATGCATCATGAACAAGATTGAATCACAATGTTCCTCATTGTATCTTGTATTTCAACATATTCATAGATGAAAATGAATGTGACACAAACAATGGAGGATGTTCTCACAACTGTACAAACACAGATGGCTCATACAGCTGCGGGTGTCCAATAGGACTTAAACTGGGCTTTGATGGTCACACTTGCGAAGGTAAAAGAAATCCTTGCATTTTTTGGCACAATATAACTTTACGCTGTGCTTTTCATATGACTGCAGCACAGCATGAAACTATTTTGAAATGTACTATTTTTGATTTCTCAAAATATATGAAATTGGCTGCTAAATGATGGAACTTTCATTTTAATTTTTCAGAATGCTGGAATCTGTATTATATCATCTGAAAGTCACTTGTTGTTTTACATTAATATACACACTATTTGAACTGATAGTAACCAAAACAGACAAATTGAATTAAACTATATCTAATTTCAAATTCGAATATGAGTCAGACTTATGTAAACAATACATAAAGATTTGCTCCATGCTTTATTCTTGATTTTCAGATATTGACGAGTGTGTGGTCGGCAACGGTGGATGTGAACACACGTGCTCTAACTCTCTTGGGAGCTACAACTGTTCTTGCAACGAGGGATACACACTGGCGCCTAATGGATTCAGCTGCTCATGTGAGTAGGCGTAAATCTTCATGCATTATCAGCTTGTGTTCTCACACATTTAATGGTAGTGCAGTTATTCATGTTGGTAGCCTTATGTTAGTTTATTATGTCATGCCAACTTCTGGAGTTTACATAATATATCAACATAATACAATCTTCAGTTTTACCAAAAGGATCTAACGAAAGGGAACCAGATAGGCACTGATATTTGCATAGAAAAGAAAAAACCTGGATCTGCAAAGTACCTCATGCTAATGCATGATTGCATCTTGCGTTAATCTCCATTTAATAACAGAAACAACACATATCAAATCAGAATTTAGTTCTGCTGATACAAACTTAATAAAGCAGGCGCTGAATTGATAATAATTTAAATCGTAAAACTTTCAAATGGACTTCTAATACACATTTCCGAAATCATTTCAGCTCCAAGTGACAACACACAAGTCAGTGTTGTCAGTAATGTGACGGTCTGTATACATGGTTTGGTGGTAGGAAACAATGCGTGTAATTGTGATTCTGGTTATGAAGGAGATCACTGTGGAAAAGGTAGAAACTAAAATCATGGCAAAAATAGTTCCTCTATCTTTGTTTGCTGCTGAAAATTCTGAACTGCATACATTTCACGTTGTGCCTTTCATCCAAATAACAGCACATCTTGAATTGTTATTGTTCCAAGAATGAAGGGTCACAAATGGACATATTGTCCTGTTAATTAGTTTTATTATTTACCATTTTAAACCTTCTCTCTACGACGATATCAAAAATCGGAATACAATTTTAACACAGTTTCTTATTTTCCCTTATGTAGACAATTGATACGATTTTTGTGCAAAGTTTAACCTTTCTTGATGACTCCCGAAATTCTATCTGTTTGGAAAAGTTTCAAACACTGTTAAAATTTCCTTGTTTTCCATTCTATTTAACACTTAGATATCGATGAGTGTGACCGTGGAGATGATGACTGTGATGACAATGCAGATTGTGCAAACACACTGGGCAGCTTCACGTGTGAATGCAGGAAAGGTAAAGTACTTTTTTGCATGGTAAAAAGTATCCCTGTTACATTTCAAATTTTTTTCACTTGCTTAAAAAGCATTTAATGTGTAATTTTTAAGAGTAACTAAAGATTGTACACATGTAAATCTTATCAAATTGATCAGTTCAAGTTAAGGCTTCAGCTTGGAAAAAATTCATGTTTTGCTTTATTCTCAATCCAAAACTTGGTATCATCATGTGAAATCATGCATAAACCAGAGACTCATCTCAGGTAATGGATTAGTATGGATCCTTGTTCTCGAGAAAGAGACTACGAAATGGAGTGCAGGCGAGAGATCCATGGTGGCTTTGAAACCCATGGGAAAGGTCACACTAAGTCCAAAGCAAGGGTAATCAGTGGATCCACAAATGGACCTTGGTCCTGCATAAAACTGTAAAACAAAAACAGCGAGAGGCCATTTCCGCTCATTTGAAATTTTCCATCATGTCTCTTCAGCTTGGAAGTTTTCGTTTCAATAAAAGACGTGGCCTGAAACTTTGGTGTATGAAATTTTAGGTTACTCTGGAAATGGACAGAGTTGCTCAAACGTGAACGAGTGTGACGACGGATCTCACAACTGTAACTCTGAGGCCTCGTGTAGCGACACTGACGGCGGCTTCACATGTACGTGTAATGCTGGGTGGCAGGGAGACGGTGTCAGATGCACTGGTAAGGGAAATCCAAACCTTTTCAAAATACCTTTACTAACTTACAGCGCGTCTAATTTTGGTGCGTTTTGCATGCGTTGAGTAATCTTACATCGTTACCGTCAGTGCCTTTGATTTGTGAAGACGTGCTGTTATTAACACAAGTACAAAAATACGCTATGTATGTATGTATGTATGTATGTATGTATGTATGTATGTATGTATGTATGTATGTATGTATGTATGTATGTATGT
>JBCAUI010000907.1:0-10415 GCA_038406195.1 Haplosyllis anthogorgicola
TTTGAGTGTACGATTGTTATTATGTACTGTTAACTTATACAAACGTCCAATAAATAATCAATCAATCAATCAATCAAACATCTGAAAGCAGCTGGGTTTCTTGCGGAAGCAGAGGCCATCAAAACAAAACTGGGTCAAAGCCCCTCCAGGGATGTGCAGCCAAGCAACTTGTGGCAGTACAGAAAACAAACCTACACAATACTTCTGGAGTACATGAGACATGAAAAACTTAACCTTGACCAGATGTCAACATTCTTGGGAAATATACCAAAGATATTAGATAAAATTTATGACATTAGAAAAAGGGAAGCCAGACAGACAAGACAGGGAGACCATGAAATTTATTTTGGGTGCAGGCCACACAGGATTTCACATAACAAATGACATGTGTTGCAGCTAATTTTCTACTTTAAAATTGTCTTGAGTACACTGTCAACTGCTGGACAGACAGTTTTATGGGCCAAGTTTAGTCACTGATTTTTGATTAATTGTAGATTTTCAGTAAGGCAGATGCTGTGGTTATGTCCAAAACAAAGTATGATAAAAATTTTGTGATATGGTCGAAATTGCTTAATTTTTTTACAGTAGTAAAAGTTGTCAAGTGGTCAAAAAATATCAGGCAAAACTAACATTTTGAGGCTAAAAAATATACTATTGTGAACATGATAATTTCTGAGTATGGACTTTTGTTCAGAAAATAATTCAGTACAGTATTTGTTTTTTGCTGTAAGTTTGAATACTTATTGCTAGTTATGTGAAATATTTTTCATTTTCTACTGTAAATAAAGTTTTAATGAATTATAACTTACCTTGTTTCTTCTGGTTTGCATACAGATTCATTTGAACTGTTATATGATGAAACATTGAACTTGGAAAGTACATTTTCAGGTAGTCATAGGGTGTTGTACCACTTGGAAAAATTTTAGTGCCTGGATCTACTGTAAAGGGACCATATGATGGTCTGATGGCATCAGTATTAGACCAAACCCAACCTTTGGAAAAGTTGTTAATGTGTTCCTGATCACCAATATAATTCTCCATTGGCTTAGATTCAAGATGCTCAGTATTTGGCAAGTTCATCATTAGGATAAGAAATTTCACTTGTAAATGAATTATCCATTTCATAACCTCCTTCTGATTCATTGTCCATATCATGAACTTCGAACATTGAATGTGGGGGTCTTAGAATTAATCCAGGGTTAACTTGTTGTTCAACTTGAATAGAATTTCCAATTGGATTTTCAGTATGTTGAGTTATTATTCCATGGTCTAGATTAGGGGTTTCATCACCAGATCCATTGAAGTTTGGATTTTCATTTGAATCAGTACTAAATACTTCAGGTGGTACTGGTTGTAGTACATGAAAACCTTCATCATTTCCACTTGAATTTCGAATTTTGTCATCGGTGGTACATAAATATCTTCATTATAAACTATTCTACATTTATTTGTAGCCATATTGATTGTATGAAAAAAGTATTATGAATGATAAAGACAAAGGGATAATGGTCGTTTTATTATAAAATTGTGTCTATTCAGTGATTTTTCCCCACCAATTTATAAATATGGAATTTCAGGAAGTTGTTGACAAAAAAAACCCCCCAGTAGCCCAGATGCAGCTTCAATGGTTGATAAATAAGTGTTTATTTGAAGTTATTCTAACTATCTGGTGGTGATTCTTTTCAACTAAACAAAACTTGTATAGAAACATTGTAAATTAGTTTACATATAAATATACTCATAAGGGTGCCACTTCCTAGAGTAACATAGAAATAAGGGTAGAAATTTCCGTGACATATATTGAGAGAGGTGGTTAGTGATAACTGACATTGTACAGAAGGGTTTTGTCATTGTAGCACGCAAAGGTATTTAGACTTATGATGACTACAGTCAAGGTAGGCAGAAAAGGCTTAACCGTGTTTTCGCTACGCGGCGGCGGAAGGGCTAATGTACACAACTGATACAAATTCTATGAATTCAGAGCTGATTTTTTCAACTGGTTTGCGTTGACACTTTTCGGAAAGATATTATCTTGCCGATATGTTTTTGTGTAAATACAATTTACTTATCCCGCTGGGTCCTTTATTAGCCACAATTTAACAAGTAAAAAGACAAAAAGTAAAAAAAAAATATTGAAGTGATGTAAGAAAAAAGAAATCGGCAAGACAATATCTTGCTGACAGTACACGGAATTAGTATCAGAAGTTTAACAACAGCGCATCAAAACCACAGCGTGAAATTCTTTCGTTCTCTCCTTTGTTCTCTTCGTTTCCAAACTGATAAGATTTCTGTGTACTGAAACTTGACAAATCTGATGCAGCATCAGATTGCATAAAAACCACAAAACAGAACATAGAAGAAATACATTGATACTGTGGGTTTGCAATGATCGAGTCCAACATACTTTTTAGTAAAATTCAATGTTTTATCTACTGGCTCAGTACAACAGAAACAAAAATCTGCATTCTTTTATCTTCAAAGCTTTGTTCATATCAGATGTTATGTAAATCACTTTTGGTGAATGAAACATGCCTTCAAGATGTTATTTGATGCAGTAAAATATTAATCTATGATGCCATGTTTTGATGCAATGATATGCAGCTAGCTTTATGCCTGTAAATTGCTAAATTATATAATGTATATAATTGTAAAATGCATTGATATTAAAGTGCAGGGATTTTTTTTGGAATTCTTCTGTTCCCAACTTCTGTTTTTGGTTCGTCATCCACCAGAATATCAACAATGCAGTAGAATCTGCCGTCTTGCTGCATGTTTTTGAGTCGTATAAAATAAGGGGTTCACTGTAGAATTACACTAAATGCAATCAAACAAAGAATATTCCCAGCCTTTAATTTTGGTTTTCAATATTGCTCATTTTGTTTTAAATTGAATATGAAATAGAAGTTTGAATTTTACCGGTCTACTGAATGGATGATATTACACTGTTTGTGAGCAATAGAAATTTACACAGCTGTTATTCAAGTGAAACAGACAATGAGAATTTTTCTTGTTTGGAAAAAATTTCATGAGCTAAGTCGAACAAAGGTACCAGGAGAGAATTTTTTTAAAGGCTCAAAACCAAACAATAAATCGTTAACCGGTTAACAGAGATATTTCTAGCCAATTATTCGGCTAACAACAAATCACTGTCAAACCTTTGTGGTGAGGGGAGCAGATAATATTACATCAATATCTTTAAAATAAAATTTAATTTAATTAAAAAATTTAAAATATGACACAGGAAACATGAATTGACAACACAAATAGTCATCACATCTTAGAATTCAGCAGCATATTGTTTGGTTAATCCTTTGAAATTAGTCTATCACGCTTTGCATAGATAGACTTCTGTGAAAGGGAAGGTGGTTTTGCAATTGTCAAAACTGGGCATACAGAGCCCCCCAGGTGCAGACAGGTCTATCTGCAGATGGACCCTCCCCCTTCTCCTTGTGTACTTTTAGACCTAACAGGAGAACACTGGTTGTTTGATTTCAAATGGCAACAAAAATTAACTGTAATATTCATGCACTCAATATATCTGATGGTTACAAATTGTGGAGACTTAGTTTGCATGTATATCTTGCCCATTATTGTGATACAAATAGAGTAACTGTTTTATAAGGAATTACTTCAAATTTAAATCCACAAATATCATCCATCAAATTGATGCATCCAAACTTTGAATACTCATATTTCATAATTAGACATCTTGGAGAATTATTCTGCATGTATATTATGCCACATTTTGCACTGTATGTACTTGTATATTATGCCAAATATTCTGATACAAATAGTGTAATAGTTTTATGAGGAATGACTTCAAATTTATATCCACAAATATCACCCATCAAATTGACACATCCCAACTTTGAAGAGTGATGTTGGATAAGTAGACATGATATACAGTTAAACTGCATGTATATTATGGCATGTTTTGCCATGTATCTTCTTGTATATTACATGATACAAATAGGGTAGCAGTTTACTGTGGAATGAGTTCAAATTTAAATCCACAAATATCGCCCATAAAATTAATGCATCCACACTTTGAAGAGTAATATTGCATAAGTAGAGATCATGAAAAATTAATCTGCATGTATATTACACCATGTTTTGTGAAACAAAGGGTATTATGGGATATATTTTAGGACATGAGTTCAGAAATGGTCCAAAACAGGGTAAAAATTCATTGTAATTGAACGGGACCTTTGCAGCAGTGATCCTTGGATCCAAATCTATCCTCTACCAAGAAAAACTATCATATCTCAGAAACATGCTAAATGTAGACTTCTAACCACCACCATTGGATTTGGCATGCCCCGAAACCTATATGCAGGGCCTTTGAAGCCTTTTTGGGCACTTTTTCCCTGTCAAAATCAACACGTTCTGTTTTTTGTCAGTCCCAATTTTACACCCTGACACATTTTCTTAATTTTGACAGGGAAAATAGGTTTTGGGGCATGCTGAATCTTTTGGCATTGGTTTCTAGTCTCTACAATAAGTGGTCCCTGAGATATCACAGTTTTTAGCAAAAAAGTGGTCCAAAACAGGGTAAAATGCATTGTAATTGATTTTTCACCCGGAAAAACTGCCTTTATATTGCCAGAATCTGCATTTAAATGTGCTGATCACAATGGTGCATGTTAAAAGTCTGTATTCTCAATAGTTTTCAAGATAGTTTTTGTTTCTCCCCTTAATATTGAGAATTTGATGAAATGGACATCAAATTTGGAACCCCCCTAAATGCCTCTACCCTCCATACCTCCCAAAAGGATTTGGCCAATGTATTGTAATGCATTTTTTAAAAAAAATTGCTGCTGAAAGTAAAATAAAAACACCACCATTGGATTCAGAATGCATTGAAATGGCTTGAAAATCCCTGCAAATAAATTTTGGGGTCTGCCTAATCTTTCTGCTGGTGGTTTCGAGTCTGTACAATAAGCAGTTCCCGAGATATCACAGTTTTTTGGAAAGAAGTGGTCCAAAATGGGGTAAAGATGCATCGTACATAGTGTATGAACATATTTTACAATGATAACTGGGTAGTAACAGAAAACATAAGGGTTAGGTAGAGCAAAACTGAAAAAAAGCACAATTTCCTGTAGCCTTAAAAGAGAGAGAGGTAGTTGTTGGGGGTTGGTTGGTATGCACACATTGGGTTGTGCTAGCATGCACCAAGATCAAGCTGCCTCACCTGCCACCTTCCTCTCTGGAGGGAGGGGGGAGGGTAGGTCTGCAGATAGGTCTATCTGCACACATTGGGCTATGCCAGCATCTGGTCCAAGGTCATGCCACCTCACCAGCTACTTGCAAAGGATCATGGGACAATTTTTTTTTCTTTCCAAGCGTGATAGACATTTTACCCGGCCTACCCGGGTAATTCTCTCGTTTGAAATATGGTGCACAACAGGCGACAGCTGGTGTAAATTATTAATGTTCTCAAAAGGATATTCATTCGTATCGGACGTCCCACAATAACACTGTGTCTCATCAAAGTATTAACGCTGGAAGAGTAATCAGTATGTACATGCAGGCAGGTCTCCAGCCAATGAACAAGTTTGAACAGAGTTCACAGCCATGCACCCTGACCTTTCCCACATGGGTCCTGGTGTTTTTTTGAGCTCATTGGACGTTTTAGGTTACCAATCAAAGAACTCTCTCGGCGCATGCGCGATACAGATCATGAAATTCCTAAAAAGTTAAGCGCTCCGCAACAACTGAATTTCATGCTGTGCTAATGCTGAACTAACGGCAGCGGGGTGCTTAACTTTTTATAGAAAATTCATGATCTGAGACTAATAATTCTGTGAAAAACTCTTGATGTTCTATTGTGCCCCGTTCCAGGTGTACTCGGACGTGCTGATGAAGATGCAATGTGGCGGTCACAAGAATTTGGTTTATCCTCTGGTAGAAGAACAGAAGGAAGCAGAGGAACTGTCGCTTCAGACCTGGAGAACTCCTGTTTATATAGGTTAGTGACAAATAAAGAACGAGAAAAGTGACCTGAGCTCTGACCCTTATGCCATGCGTCGATAGACTTCTTTGATGGGTAACCTAAAATGTCCATGAGCTCAAAAAAAAGCACCGGGAACCTGCCAGGTGGGAAAGGTCAGGGTGCATGGCTGTGGACTCTGTTCAAAATTGTTCATTGGCCGGAGACCTGATTACTCTACCAGCGATAGACTCTTTAGCCGTTAGGATAATTCTCGTTTTTAGTATTAAGGGATATATCTCACCAGATTTCAAGCAAATGAATCTGTTTACAGATTTGTTTTACAAACAACCAAAACAGATAGACGTTTCTGGATAAGTATATGACAAAGCTAAATCTATTATTGTAATCACACTAATATGATGGAATTTTTTTGGTCTTGTCGTGAAGTCACTCGAGTTTTTTTTCTAATTCGGTTTTTGGCAGATCTGATAGATCTGATAAACTGTAATAATTTCCGTACAATTTAACAAAAGTGCAACACAAATTATATATTCCAATTCTTAGCTATCATACATGATTTAATTGTAATAACAAACAACACGCGTCCTACCTTGTATGAATTATGATGTCAACCAAATCTGCCAGATCTGCCAGATCTGACAGAAACGCAATTAGGAAAAGCTTGACTACTATGACCTAACTGTACTCTGGGTATTGTTAATTAAGTTGTTATTAAGTTATTGTTAATTAAGTTGTCAAAAGCGCCTGTTGTTCCAAAAAGGAAGAACCCTTACCAGACATTTCATCCCCTCGATTTACATCACCTTTGTTCCTCTCTAATGAGGCTGGAGTCATTAACCTTCTCACCTTTCAGTACACGGAATTCGTATCAGTTTGGGAACAATGGCGCATCAAAAGCACAGCATGAGATTCTTATGTTCTCTCTTTTGTTCTCGACGTTTCGAAACTGATACAAATTCCGTGTACTGGAGAAGGTAATAAAGCTGCAGAAAACAAAACCTGTTCTGATACGTTGTGAGACTTTGACCTTAAACTTGATTCGATAATTACAAAGAAAGTGGGCTGATTGTTTTTCTCCCTTTAATCTTTACTCCAAAGAGAAGGCTAATTATTTGGAAATAGACTTGAGAGAAAAAGTAAGGCAGTCACTGCCCATTTCTCGATATTAGCCTTACAATCTTGATTTTGCAAAACCAGCCTTTTGTACATCTATGTGTAAGTTCCAAAACTTTAACAAGGTACCTTATGGGAGCTCCCTTTTATCCCCTTACGCATACAATTGATACGATTTTTGTGTAACGTTAATAACCACTTTTGTTAAATGGTATTGTATTTGACATCGTGTCAATTGGTAAGAAATACTGAACATTGATAATTGACAAATTTGGGCTATTTAGTCGACTGATATGTATAAATAAACCTGCATAAAACACCACTGATATCTTGGAATTGGGCCCTGGGAATTAGGGGCAAATGCTACCATTATTGTCAGAAAAAAACCCTCAATAACCGTGGTAAATTGGTAATAATTTACCAAAAATTTCAGACATATCAATTTACCTCCTTTATTGCTAACCTTTGTGTTTGAATTGCAAATCAATTTAAATGTGAGCTTCTTGGTCATTTTTTGGCACAAAGACTGAATTTATTCAATATTCCATCATTGGACTGAAATCAGTATCAACCTAAATTGCATTTAAACTAAAATTATCTTGAGACAAACATTAGTTTAACAATTAGAGAATTTATGTGTCTGGAAAATTAGCTGTACACAGAATTTGTATCATTTTCAAATTGTCTAGAACAAACGAGAGAACATAAAAATGCTTTTGATGTGCCATTGTTCCCAAACTGATACAAATGTACTGGTAGATTTGGTGGAGACTGGAATAAGAAAAACCGTTAGTATTGATAGCCACTGTGATATAAAATTACAGGAACCTTTTCTGTCGTCAGGTTCTGCCGTTGGCGTCGTGATCGTCACCGCAATGATCGTGTACATCGCTTACCAGCAGTTCTCGCTGAACAGAGCGATCCTCCGTAACGAGTGGAAGATTCCCCAGGATCACGTCAAACTGAGCGAGAAGAAACAAGCCTTCCACAGCAAGCTCACCCTCAACAGGAGCCAGGCCGGAAGCCAAGGAGTCCTCGTTAGTATTAATCCCATTAATACAGGATGTAGGATGATCTTTTTTATTTTGACTTGACATGCAGACCATTAGCATGTTGTACAACTTGTACACCTGTATGTAAATCATGTACAGACTCCACACTCTGGGGTATCAACATGATAAAAGAATGTTAAACTTGTCACATTGAACTTAAAGGACCTCTTTTATATTCTTATTTTTTATTTATTTTATTTTTATTCTTACTGAGTAAATAATATTTTCAGTCAAGTAAATTTATACTTAAATAAAAAATAAAAAATAAAAAAAGTGAAAAACAATTAAAATAAAAATATTAAAAAGTGACCCTTGTGTGGTTTGAACTCAGAACAAATTCATATGCAATGCTGCCGTCTGTCATTACTAAGATCTGTTTTGCCCAAACCAAAACCTTGCTGGGAATTTTAAAGAACTGTTTCAAGTGATGTCAATTAAATCAAATATGTCGGTACCTTATGAGAACTCTGTTACAATTGATGCGATTTCTGTATAATGCACCACTGATTCCTCTCTTTTGTTTATTTGAGAGTGGAACAAGTGCCGTAACGAATGTGAAACAAGACGATGGCGATTATTGGAGAGAAACAATGAAAACTGGTATTTGGAATGATCATATCATCTGTGTCAGACCTCTTGGTACTGTACAGACTAAGGATATCAAACACAAGACGAAAAAAAGTTTTCTCTGGATGAGAGATAATATTAATCAAAACAATGTACTCAAGCTCTATGGACTGATGGAGCTGGATAAGAACATGGTTTTTGTGAGTGAGTTCTGCTCCAAGGGAGAACTGCAAGACGTGTTATTCAATGACAAATTCAATCTGGATGAGAACTTCAAATTTTCCATGTCAACTGACATTGCAGAAGGCATGGTTTATCTTCACAATAAGGACATTGTTCATGGGAATATAAACACAAACAATTGCTATATTGATGCGAGGTGGAATGTTAAAATAGCAGACTGGGAGTACTTCACTGTCTCCACTTGCCAGCAGAATTCTTCGCTCAGGTCCAAGCCCTCGTCAGAGGGCGTTGAAGTTGATTCTGATCTCATCGCTAGAGGGCAGCTTTGGCGTGCCCCAGAACTTCTGGAAGACCCAGGTGCCTTACCGAATGAAGCCTCGGACGTCTACAGTTTCGGTATGGTGCTCATTGAAATTTTTACCCGAGATAATTTGTATTCAGAAGCACTCGATCACAAGTCCCCAACGCAGATTGTCAGCGAGATTATCAAAGTGGGCTTGAGGCCAGGTAAGGCCATCTTGTTTTTTAAGATTTGAAATGTCTCATAAATTGGTCAACTCTTTGCTCTTTAATCTTGAATATGTACACAAATATGCAAATGACAACAACATTACTCTTGAATGAGGAAAATTTTGTGTGACAAAAAAGTGGATTGCTTGATTTTGACCGATAAGAACGGAAAAAAGCGCATATGCAACGAAAGCTAACAAAGGCTACACACTAATTTGGTCTGCATTGAAGAACCGTTACATTAACGTAATTAGGTACGACGTATCCTGCAGCTGCATGCCTCATTAGGTTTATTACAACGGACTGAACCATTGAGACAAGCGCTCTTCAGTCATCCAGAATCATAGAATCATGTTATTTTGAATAGTTGTTGCCATAGTAACCAGATGAAAATCCCATTGTTCACAACAATAAGGCTCTTAGTGATTAATTGTGCTGCTACAAACGTGCCTAGAAACCGCATTTTCTTTTGTTGATTCACGTCCTGTCTTGTGATGTAAGAATGTCCTGAGAAATATTCGGTTTCATTTCCTTTTTTAACTTATGAAAGGGCCGCCCAAGGTCATTGTAGATGATGAAAGGATGACAGCTTTTGATGTGGATTTAATTTTTTTTACACATTTTATACACATGGTCAAGGTCCTCATGTTTGAATTCATTATAGAGAAAATGAACTTTGCATAATTGTCCATTGTGTCAAAATAAATAACAAATCAGCGTCTCCTGAAATTCCTTTCATTTTGGAAACGACGAGAGACAATGCAGAGAACGAAAGAATTTCACGCCGTGCTTTTGATGTGTTATTGTTTCAAAATGACAGGAATTTCACACTCCGAGACCATCTTGAGAAATTACTATTAATCCTAATGTCGAGGTTTGCTCTTCTATCGGTGGGGTTAGGGTTCATCCGCAAAGAGAGAAACAAATGTTTTACACTTTCAACGTTTATTACTCTTGTAAAAACTGAGTGATCCAGCAAAACTGAACCGGCTGGAAACAGATAATACATAAAAGCATTGGTACAGGCAATAGAA
>JBCAUI010000918.1:0-10415 GCA_038406195.1 Haplosyllis anthogorgicola
AGACAGACCCCCCCCCCCAATGGACCTCAGATCTGAGTGCATACAGGTCATCCTCTAGACAGACCTCCCTGCCTCTGGTAAGGCATTATGGGATGGCACCTTATTAACATAATTTATGTCTGGCACTCAGGAATCCACCTCATTGGCTGGCAGGTTATCCTGCAGTCCCCCCGTCAGGAATGTGACACTTTCGCCTCTTAAATTTGTTAGTATAATGATGATGATGAGCTAATAAGCCAGCCAAGCTTTTCACTTGGCTCTAACTTGACTGGCACATTAGCTTGTTACACTGATTTGGACTGATTGACTGAAATAAATACCCAATACCAGTCTTAACATTCTTACAATGAATCCTTCATCACCATACGCCACACCATTACGATTATAATTTTTGGTATTTATTCAATTATGTTGGCAAAGACAATGTGTACGTGCACTTGAACACTGTTTTCAATCTGAATACAGATAGTATGGGAATATCTACCATTAATAATTTATGTACATGAAAAAAAACAGGACTTTAATAGTAGAAGGTAACCGTAAGCAACTCTATTAAATTATTAATGATTTCGACATATTTGCCAGTGGGTTTCTTATCTTAAACTACACATTAAAAATTTATAGTATGGCGCAGTGTTTGCTCAAGGCTGCGTCAATAGTTTAGTTTATAGTTACTGGTAGTGATAATTGAAGCTGCAGACTGCAAGACAGCTTGCATCTTACGCCTTAGTATTACATGAAGGAATTAGACCATCGTAAGGAACTGAGGATGAAGAAGATGAATTTTATACAAATTTTGGTTTCATGTAATCTCTGTATTTTGATTCAAGGTAATCTTTTTCTGTTTCAATACAGTAAAACGGCACGTAAATAGTCAAAATCTGTCGGCTCTAATTATGTGCATAGATTTTGAAAAGTGTTTTGATAGGATTGAACATAATGCAGTTTTTGGGGCACTAAGATATTTTAATTTTGGGGGCGGGTTCATTAAGTGGATTAACTTGCTCTTCTCTGATTTTGAAGCATGTACGCAAAATAATGGATTTGCATCGGAATGGTTCCAACCCACTAGGGGAGTCCATCAAGGATGTCCTGTATCCCCATTCTTGTACCTATTGTGTGGTGAGGTAATGGCACATAAGCTACTGGCAAATAAGGGAATTCAAGGCATTGACATTAATGGTGTGGTCAATTTACTCGTGCAATTTGCAGATGATATAGTATGGATGCCCAGAGCGGGGCCCACCCCCATAGCGGGGTCCTTAAGAAAAATGGCCGTAGCATTGTAATTCCTTTGTCAATTTACATGATTGATGTCAAATTTAAATTGTATCATCATTTAGTATAACTTTTGTGAAAAAAGGCAATGGCACTAAAAACCAATGTGAGATATAAGAGCTTGAAGTGGATATTTTTGGGGAAAAAGTGACATTTTGAAATTTCAAAAAAAAATGACAGAATGTTTGGTTTGATTATTGCTTTAAGGCATGAACTGCAATTGACATGAAACTAATTCTACATTGCTAAGAGTCATACTAAAGGCCTAAAAAAAATTTTTAGTCTTCAGCTGCCATATCATTGACATGATTGCATGACCTGGTCACTGTTACAATCAATCAGGTGGGAGGTGTGAGGAACTGGGGCATGAAACAATGCAATGCATACTGCATGTCAATTTAGCATGGTACAGTGTTTACTTCATGAACATTAGATCTATATTGTTCCATTGAGAGCACTGATCTTTGACCCTAGGTGCTTGAACTAGGAATCAGGGCAGCAAAACAAATTAGCCTGACATCAGCTTGGAATTCTGTCAACTAATCAAAATATTGTAAATAGAAGCCGTATCAATATGTGTACCCCGAACTTGTAGATTATGACAACGATTATTAGCTATGTCTGTGCATAACTAATAAGTGCAAAATTGAATGACTATCGCACGTAGTCCGTGGCTGTGGTAATAAATATTATAAAATATAAAAAAAAGTATAGAATAAAAAAAAGACTTTACTGGAAAAGGATTTACACGTTGTTCTACTGATTCCCATGAAAGTTCAACGTGAAAGTACATTGTTCCAAAAAAACTGATCAGATTTTCGGTCTCTATTGTAAATACTGTTCACGCTGAAGTATGAAAATACTGTCGGTATTAATCAACATCAGTTGAAGCTGTACTTTCATGCGGATCAGTCCAATGATGTAGAATTCTTTTCTTATCAAGCATTTCACAAAAGACACAGACATTGCAGAAGTTCCTGTGAGACTTATTGCTACAAAATTACAAATAAAAATTCTGGCAGTGATGCTATAACGAAAAAAAATGGATTTAAAATTTTAGTTGAAGTTTGTAACACTTAGACAGCGCCGTCTGTACTCCTGAAATTTCGTAGCGCTTTACGTTACACAGGCCACTTTTTGTACGTTTCATAATTTCTGGCCCATCAGGTGCTGCGCTCTTAACGATTGCGGTCGTGATATAAACTAACATATCAGCACGTCATTAGACGATATTCACATCATGAAAGCATGGTTACTACGTTTTAAATTTATAATAGTTCTGATCAGGTGTTGTCGCTTTCGACATTATCACTTTTGTATTTTCTTGTTCCTTCAGGTCTCAAACTACATTTTCCCATGAACAAGATCATTGATGATAAATTAGTTGGGGATATTAATGCTACGTTATACAACAACCCATCACTGGTTGATGGAATCCGCGGAAAAGCCTTGAAACTTAATGGTATAAATCAATCGGCTGATATGGGCTTGCACTCGTAAGTACGCAATAATAAGCACGCAATACTATTAAACTGAATTATGATAATGATTTTTGATGACTGTTTACTAAGTATATGTAACTGCGGGCGGAGTCGATCGCCCTGAAGGCCACGATGCCCGCTTCTCTGTCGACCTGGACACGGCTGTACAGGTGTTCTTCGGGAGCCGGGTGTTCATGAAGGGTGGTGGCCCGGCTGCACAACGTCTACTTTGAGGCTTTATCGAGCCACTCGACACAGTAGTGATGCAACTTATTTCGGTTAACTAACTTAGAAGACTCAGGCCAACGGGTCTGAGTCAGTCGACGGCTTCAAACACAACAATATCAATCACTATGGGTTGAAACGTCTCGCTGAGATGGACACCTGGGGGTAGGTGCACAGGTTAATCCAACTTAACCCTTGGAGTCCATGACACGGATCTCCCCAAAATGGGTGACACACCGTGTTAAGTATGATTTGGGGATTGATCGACATGATGTCACACCACTGACGTCATGCCCAGCATTCGAAAGAACATTTAAAATGAGGTCAGTGCCACAGCGCATGTGTACAACCTATTCTGCCCTATCGACTGACATGCCAAACATGTCAATCAACAGACCATGGAGTTGATCGATGTAATTACATTGTCCGCTAAGCGGTAGACAAAAAGTAAACAGTTTCCCGTGACATTCTCCCCCAGGTGCCCACCTTGACCCCAAGGCGTGCTTTATTAACTCGCACTACCTACAACAACATAATAAAGATACTGGATTAATACATTTACAAACGATGGCTGGAATGATAAATAATTTCTATGGTTAACACAGTGCAAATGCCGCAAATGTCAGACATACTTCCGAATGAAACTATGGAAATCGAATTAAATTGAATACCAATGGCTCGAACTCTATCAGACAGCTTCAACTGTCCCTCCATGGCATCACTTCTTAGCGGCTGTTTTCTTGCAAGCTGGTTCAAGGTCATCTTCTCCCTCTGTCCTCTGGCAGGTGCTAGGTGAGTTTGGGGCCCAGATGACTTCGAAGCTCAAGGCAACTGACATCACGTCGAATGCCGCAGTCTCATCTCTAGTGTCTTCGGGGATCCCTTGCTCATCATAGTCAAGTTCTTCATTCATTCCACTGTCAGTAGGCACGACCCAAGAGTCACCCATTCCTGGTGGAGCTTGAGTCACAGATGTTGTCCTCATCATGAGAACAGCCTTGGCAGCGGCTCTGTTTGCAGCATTCATTCCGGATAGAAGAGGAGCTGATCCAGCCAGGAGGTCAGCAGCCTTTGCGGTAACATTGCCCACCACTTCAGCTGCCTGTCTCTCGGCTAAGTCCACAAGAGTCCCCATCTGGGGACCAGGAGCAGGTGGAGCAGCTATCAATGAGGGTGGACAGGCCACTGCTGCTGGAGGCTGCCCCAATGTGCTAACTGCATCCACATCAGGTTTTGCAGGGTCGACAAGGATTCCCAGGGATATGTTCTTGAGAGTGAGTGCTGGTGCTGGTGTTGCAGTAGAGTTCTTTCCCTGATTTGTGATTGGTGCCAGGGAAGGGTCAACGGTAGCTACCCTCATGACTGGAGGTGTCACGATGGCTCCAGCCGGAGGAGTGGGTGTTCTGTCCTTTCCAAAGATCTGGTCGTAAGACCCAAATGGGGTGTCACCACTGGGGTACATCTCCTCCATCAGCTTCCCTTCCCAATCATCCGCGGCCCATGTTGATCCTGGCCACTTCATTCGATCGGTCAGGATCAGGCCTCTACCTCTTCTGACTCTGGCAGGGCTTTCTCTCTCTTCTGACCTCAGGTGCCCAACCGGGGGACCTCCAAGATGGGATGTCTTCTGTCTCAACATCTCTCCTCATCCTATGCAAGGGCTTTTGTGGAACTTCTGGGCAGTATTCCCAAATATTCCTCCAAACAGATCTCTGGCTGTGGCCAGCATGAGTTGACCCATAGACATTGGGTTGGGTTCCTTCGGGTTTCGCCATCACCTGTGTTTGCACCTGTCAAAGACTTCTCTGAGATTGATTGGTACGAGGCACCCTACTCTGCTTTGAAAGACAATCAAAGACTCCGGTAGCAATCTCGCGTCACCCGTTTGTCGATATTTATGAAGGTCACATGTTCCAGCACTTACAGCTGAATAGGTCAAGGTGGCAGCATAGGCAGTCATGTGGTCCTGTATGCGAATACGGATATCTGTCAACTGAGGGCCACTATAGTAAATATCAGGCAGAAAGTCTGCGATACAGAGATGAGGTGGTTCAGGCAGAAAGAACAGATGTTTCACATTATGGTGCCATTGAGCAGCAGGATACATGTCCCAAGTTATCTCTACCCTGGCTGCCAAGGCGTAATACTGGACAGGAGCCAGCAGTTTCAGGTTGGCAGCCCACACTGGCACTGGTAGCTGCTCGAACCCTCCACTGCCCATGTACATCGTGATGAAGTCTGCCGGCCGGGTACATGGGTGAGGGAGGAGATCAAGGCACACAACTTTGTCCCCTATTGCAGCAGGAGTTCTGGGTCATGATCTTGAAGCTTCCCAAAGTCTTGAGGCTTCCCACAATCTTGAGGCTTCCCATGGTCTTGAAGCTTCCCACAATCTTGAGGCTTCCCACAGTCTTGAGGCCTCCTGCCTCCGGCTTTTATCCATCTGCTGAGACCTCTCTCTGTGATGATTGAGTTTTCTCGATCTATCAGATTCACGATTGCTGTCGACCGGTTGTTCAAGGTCTTCAGGCCTGTGGGCAGTGTCTAATATCTCATCATAGTCTTCTCGAATGAGCTTGGGACAGACGACTACACTTTTCACCTTGGGGCTTTGATGCTCCACATTCCTGGATTCTTCAGTCTCGTGGGCAGCACTCTCTCATTTGCTTATTCCTGAGTTAGTCGGCCCACAGTGTGATCGAGTTGCAAAGGTACTCATGCGAAACTCATCTCTAAGATATTCCCAGAGTCCCTCACAAGTGACAATGATGGCGCTGTCAGCTTCAAGTCTATCGGTACCTATGGCACAGATCGCCCTCATCAGGGAGCGGAGGGCATCTTGCGCCATCCGCTTGGGTGGTGTAAACCCCTCATATTGGAGCAATCGGTCTACGTTGCCCACAATGTTCTGTGGTAATGATGCCAGTTCTTCTTTAGTCAGTTCTGGCATGTGAGGTTCAACTTTCCGTGTGTCTTTAGCCTTCAATAAGTCAGCTAGGTTTCCATAATCCCATACCGACTGCAGTAATTGTTCATGTATGAGGGGGTATCTACCCCTCATGAGGTAACCTGGTTTCACTCCCTTGGGACTGGTAGACAGGTCCTTTCCATTGAGGAAAGTGTGGAAGGCCTGGCACAGCTTGCCCCATTCCTCTGCTTCTTTAGCCCATGCCTCGAGTCTACCACAGAGCTGTTCTTCTGCAATTAAGAGACTGACAATGTTCAGTGGTGTCTGGACAGCCGGTATATCTGTCACGTAGCCAGTCCTAAGTCGAGCACTCAGAACTTTGGTATAGAACAGCTTGATGACTGTGAAATGCTCCTTATCATCATGGGCAGCTTTCCACTCTCCCCACATCTCCTCCATGGCAGGTTTGAGCTTCGCGATCTCCTTGATATATTTATCGAACAGGGTGAACTTGCTTTTCTCTCTGGCCATCTTGAATGCAATTGTTTTTCGTTTATTCTTGTTTTTCCTTGTCTCTTCAGATGTCACTTTGTGTGTGACATTGTGTGCCATCTCGTAAGCACAGTGGTTTTCCATGAAGTGGAGGGTGTCGGCAAGAATTATCAGCTGTGTGTCCTCATCCTCCACGGTGGCGGTCATCTCAAGGACAAGCTGGCAAAATTGTAGAATGCCGGGTGCATTCTTGTCAGCATTGTCTCAGAGGCAGTAGTACTGACTATCTGGTCTCTTACAGTCGGCTCTGAGAAACAGTACAACTCTGAAAGCAAACACCAGTAATACAATATGAGATCAGCATACATATGGTCATGGGAAATCAGGGGGCGTCAATTGACACAGGTTGACCAGCAGCACAGGTAAGTACATTGTCAATCGACTCACAAGTCGATTAGCTTGGCAAGTGGACTAGTCGGTATAGAGGCATGCATTTCTTAGGTGAACATGCATTGTCAGGTCGCAAACATGTTCAGGTCAGTCAACATTGCTCTTGCTCAATTGACATCATCTTTTGACCAGTTGACACCACCTCTTTGACCAATTGACTCACATGAAGGCTTCTTCTTTATCTTCTAATGCATCTGCAGTTGCCATTTTCAATGTCTCTTCCTCGGCACTGCAACATGGAATGACAAGGGATTCCAGCACACGTGCTTTTGTATGGGGTATGACGCCATTGCTCAAGGGGGAATCCCACCTCATTTTCAGCTTTACCCCATGAGTCGAGTTTTGTGAGTTTGTTCTCATTTCGCTTTCGACCATTGGAGAGGCAACATGCCTGGAGGAAACACTTCCCCGGTGAGTTTCATCTCTTTTTAAGTCTTTTGTCAGCCGACTGATCCATGTTTTACAGTCGATCGACATTTAGGTCAATCGATTTTAAAGTCACGTGGTTTTATCTATCCGCCATTTTAGTTTGGTGGTTTTGCTTTTGGCAAGCCCGATATGGGAGATGGACTCTCCCCCAGGTTTCTATTGTATCCAGGGTAGAAGTTCCTTGTTTAATATTAGTTTCTTTTGGCAGAATACAGGCAAGATGGGTGTGATAGCTCCTCAAATGGCCATGCTATCAACAGGTGTTGACAAGTTGACCGAACTTCTTTCAGAAGATGCCATAGCAGCGAGGGACCTCCAGCTTTCCATGACTGAGTCTGCCAGTCACAGTGATCCTCACTTGAACATCAGCCCACGATCAGCGGCATGTGAGGCCTGGAATTGACGTCAACTCGACTGTCAACAGAACCCTGCACTGATCACAGTGGACAATACTCAAGACTGGGCTTCCATTCACTGCTGTCTTCAAGTTGGCTCCACGAAACTTGAAGTCAGGTCACCCTCGGTGGTGACTCAGCTGATCAAGGCAGGTGCTTTCGGATCTCACATGGGCAAAACAATGGATGACTATGTTCCTGATTCTGCATACAACTAGGTGGCTCTGTTTGTTTCTTGCATTGAGCTCACCCGCAATGATGAAGAAGCAGGACATGCCTATGTTTTCCTGTGACTGCATGTGTCTGAAGGCCAAGAAACCATGCCTATACCATGCCTAGCATTGCACATGCTAGATGTGATGCCTCCTAGGTTGGGCTTCCAGATAGCAGCACTCATTCACTGCGAAAAAGATACCACCATCAGACAGTGGCCACGTTCACACAAAGATGACCACGACCTAGGGGTCTTTGTGGAGTACCTCTTCCAGCCTGATCAAATCCCAATGACCCTGAATGGGACAGAAACTCCCTGCCGTAACTTTGCATCTTTGACAGTATGTAAGTTGTTCAAAACTATCAACAGAGGTGCCATTATGCCACTCAACTCATACATGCACGTTGACGGCCTCCCCATGAATGAGTTGAAGATATCACAGATTCTACCCAAGTGGCTGGCTTTTGTGCCATCCACTGGAGACTGAGAGAGGGACTTGGGTCATACCAGCAATGTGTTTCAGCTGCTGTCATTGATGGCTAATCAGATGGGTCCTGTGAGGGTTCGACTCGAGACCCTCCTTGGCAAGTCGTTCGACTCTGAATTCACCTATGGTTTCACAGATGGCTTTGCCTTAGAGGGACCCATGTCAGCAGGGTTCCCTCCACCTCTTGGTGGACCAGCCAATGTTGGAGATCCAGTAACGGCCCAAGAAGTCATCATCCTAAATGAAGGTCGGCGAGCCTTGTGGGAATTCGAGGAGGCAAGTGACAGGATGAGACTGTCGGATGTCCAGGCCACCATTGAGATGAACACCTCATATGAGAAGACTGTGCAGAAAGGAGTTGAAACATGGTTCTCAACTTTCAATTCCACAGCCAGCAGTTCTGTGAAAGATATCATCAAAGGCCTGGTGAAAGCCACCAGCAAACTGCGGGTGCAGATTGCCATGGACCAGGAACAATATATCAAGCATCATCTCAATGAGAGAGAGGCATCCTACAAGAATGCTTGTGCTAACCTGGTAACTCACCTGGACTCCATAGCCCTTGGTTTGGCATCAGCCCAGTGCTATGATTCATTCGTGACATTCTACAATGCCTTAGAGGCTTACGGGTTTAATTGAGTTCCCGTAATGCCCATCCCTCAGCTGTGCCCACGTTCGACTTTCGACGTTTGAAGCCTCATGGGGGAGGACTTGCTGACTCTCCTTGTCCCTCAAGACAAGCCTAGCATTCCAACACCGGTTCCCAGACTACTGGCTCCTGGACCCCTTGCCCCCACATATCATCCATCCAATGGTGCCATCGAGGAGGGACCATCCAGTCTTGACGAAACAATGCAATACATGGAGATTCCCCCAGTGGCCTCAACACCTTCCCTGATGCTGTCAAACACTCTCACAAGCAGCACTTCTTCGAAGGCAGGACCAACCAGGCCAAGCCTTGTTGACACTAACCTGTTGCCGATTCACAACTGGGGAAATCAGAAGGACCCATTCGTGAAGATCCGGAAGTCCAACACCATAGATGCCTATCTGCTGAGCCCTAATGGTGCCAACACCCCTCCACCGCCGAACTTTACCATTCCAAAGATCAAGCATAGTAGGGCAACGGCTAGTTTCCAGACCACCAACAGTGCCCTCCCAGAACACCATGGTAGTCATAGATGACACAGACACCCCGCCGGGTGAGCAGACGCCACCTCGATCACTGAAGCCAGTAATAGTGGACATCACCACACCAGAGGAAGCACACGAGGCTACTCACACTACACCTCCCAAAGCGTCTAACACTCCATCATCTTCGAAGGTGAAGCCTTCCAAATATAAACCACACTGAGAAGAGAACAAATTGATCCCACCTCGTGACAGGGAGAGATCGACCAAAACATCCTCCAAGATGGTCGACTCCACCACTGGGACAGAGGCGAAGCTGAATGAAAAGTCCAACAAGAAGCCCATCGAGAAGTCAGAGCTGAGTGGCAGGTCACACGAATGGTCAGAAAAGGAACCCAAAGAGACTGACATCAAGCAGAAGTCCAAGTCCAACAGGTCAGCCGACAAATCAGCTGACCTGAGTGACTCAAAGTCCACCAAGATGAGGTCAATTGACATGAAGTCAAGGTTGACCAGAGTGGGGTCAACTGGTTCGAGGAAGAAGCCACTTCAGGCCATATATTCGTCATCCTCCTCTGATGATGAGACTGAAGAACCCAAGCACGCATGCACCAAATCCAAGAGGAGAGCCCACGCAGCAGCCGTATCATTCAGCAGTGATGATGACACCACCACAGGGAGAAAATGCAGGGCCAAGCCTACCCCAAAGGAGCCTGCAACGAAGAAGATCAGGGTGGACCATGAGAATATGCTCGTGCCGACCGATAACTCTACCTCAGAGGATGATGACGATGATGATGATGACAATGATGATGGCATCAACAATGATGACAAGGAGGCCTCTGAGAACTCTTAATTCTGTGAGAAACCCCCAGGGAGACCCAAGTCAGTCGGTGCACAATCACCAAAACAATCATCCACGGGG
>JBCAUI010000929.1:0-10414 GCA_038406195.1 Haplosyllis anthogorgicola
TTTTGCTAGTGCATTGAGTGCATTAATCACTAACAGCAGGAGTCAGCATCTCCTAAGGAGGTATTCGTAAATAGAAGACAGTATCAATATGTTATTGAACAAAATATTTATAATTTTGATAAAAACAATTCCTCTGGTTTTATCATGGACCTGGAGGTAGGGGTCATTAAAATGCAAATCTGTGAGAGAATGATCCGACCATCAGTTAATTAAATGTAAAACAGCGGAAATTAAAAACGCCGTTAATTATAAGAAGCGGAATTTTCTATTGTCTGCACCACAAAACAGAGCAAACGCAGGAAGACCGACGCATTTCTGTTCCTCAACACCGATCCTATCTGATACGTTTCTTGTACACGAACCAGTAATTATAGTTAATGAAAACCCTTTGGAGTTGTGCTTTTAGTTTTTAAAAATTAACAAGTAGCGTAGTTAAACTAATCGAAAATTGTCTCGGCGAAATTCACATTTATTCACAGATGATTTAAAAATGAACCAGCATTTTCCATTGAATAGAAGATATCAATGACTCAATTTTGCTTAGAGAAATGATAAGGTCAAGAAATCACATTTTTTAAATTAATCAAAGACACCATCAAGATGTTTTCATATCATCATGTATGTTATCAAGTGAATATCTGTCAGTAACATTTCTTGTGATTAAATGAAAGACTCACTCAAGGATAAGTGAAGTGTGGTAAACTGTATCCACACTATCAACAAAGAAGAGTATCAATGCAGATGCTTATTGGGTCACTTGATGGCTTCACATGAGAATCAGAGACTTGGAGGCATCATCAGCAATGATGTGTGAAAAGTTGTCATATCCAACAATCACTATTCATTCTGATTGAAATGCAACATTGTTGCTAAATGAAGCACATGTTATCAATGAGTTTGTAGATCCCTGCTCCATTCACAGTGTCTGGAATCTATGAATGGAATATGATAGCCTTCTTCTGTTCGGTGGATATTAATTATTGTGGCTGTCATCCACTTATAAAGCTTTAATAGGTTTGTGAATTTCATATCTGATGCCTTCTAGCTCTATCTTTTACACAACTTAGAGTTGAACAGATATCAGATCCAATGTGTTTCAGTCTTTTCAAAGGGATTCAACATTCTGGGCCCAGTATCTAAAATGGATAGAATGAGTAGTAAAGTAAAATAGCCCTTAAACTGTGCTGCAATGATATTTTTTATATTCTGAGCTGTTTCAGGTATCAACAAATTGAAAAGTTTTTTTGGCCAGCCTCCAAATTATTGTGAATGTAGAACATGTTTGAGTTCAATCTGTTGCAGATGTTTCTGCTGTGTTTTCTGTTGTTGCCCTTTGATTACTTTTATTGATTTCATTTACTTGTTGTAGTTCTCTTTCATGTATGATTTGCTGCTAATTTGGAGACTTGGGTCCCACAGTGACATACTCTTTGGTTTGGAGGAGGAGATTTTGTTGTAAGGTTAGATTGCTGTGAGAGCCAAACAGGTTCCCAAACACACTCCACTTTATTAGTTCAAATTCACCATTTTTCTCTCAGGATTGTAGTTGTGATTATTTTTATCCATTTTGAAATATATTTGAGGAAGAAAGTTTTTTCTACCCTCAACAATTTTCATAATATCGGTCTTTACTTAAGTATACTATTGCAAGTTGCTCTTTTAGAAGTCATTCATATTACTGTGGCAAATAAATTCAGTTTGCATATAATTAATATCAAAATCCATTGCTCTCTTACACACTGTTGTAACAAATACTTTATTTGTGTTGGTTTCTTTTATTGGAAACAATCAAATGACTATGTTAGTGCTGAATACTCTGCGAGCACCAAGTAAGACTTGACTTTACTGAGAGATCAGCCAGGGGAAGCAGAATCAGTCCTGACAACCAAATTGTGCCTCAGCAATTTGCAATTTCATCTCCATTAAGCTAAACTGCTGTATAAACAACTGATAATGGCAGAAACACATCAAGTAAAAACCTTCTGGCACCAAAGTCTGCTTGAGCCGTCAGTACTCAACATTGTACAGTATTCTGTTTTTATGTTATCAGAATACACGCATCATGATTACGTTTCAATATTTCATTTGTAACACAAATGGACATTCCTGCTCCATTTGAAAACGTTTGAAGACGAAGAAATTATTGCGCATAAAAAGCTATGTATGAAATTCTATTGTTTTAAAAGTGATATGTATTTCATTCCTTTTGTCCCATAATAGACAGATCTTTGAATATTACTTAAACTCAAACTTAAAATTATCAGTAATAATGATGAAACTAGTCATTGGAATCTGAACTCCATTAGCAAAGAATAAATAAGACATATTCACATAAGACATTATACTGAAATATGAATAAAAGAAAATAGTAGTAGGTATTAATATATAATTTATAAATGCTGTTTGGGAATAAGATTGATGAAACGTGAAAGTGGAGACTAAGCAGCTTGTGTTGATGGTCTGTGTGATGTGAGTGCAATAAGAAGATAATGGATTCAGCTAATGGCAAAATCTGATCCTCATTGATTGTAGAATTTTACACTAAAAACATTTTCATGTTGCTTCACTGCTCACACTATTTGGCCATTTTACTGCTCCTATTATTCTTGCTGGGATAAGGTCTGTAAACAATGATACAATTATGCTACAACTTGTGTTCTTTTTATGTATATTTCCTTGTTTCTACTACAAAACCATCCTTGATAATACGTTACAATATATTGTATTAAATGTGTGATACAAAAAAAGAAAAAATGATATATGATGTTGTTGATGCACAAATTATGCTTCAATAAATCCAATAATAACGAGAAAGAGGACCTGTCTGTGCAGAGACGCTCATGCCCTATGTTACTCTAATTTTTCACAGAGTTGTCTGAAATGGCCAGAAATACATTTTCGCCAGTTAACGTGGTGGGGGGCGGGGGGGCTGGGGGAGGCGTCCTGGTCAACTTTGCTGCAGTGGCTGCCAGGAACACAAATCTAGTTTCGCTTGAATACATAGACCCTCATTGCCAATAGGCATGAGGCTCAAATATATTTGATACATACATACATACATATTTATTACAGATGAAAGTTTTCTCCTTTAATTTCACATTGAGAGACTTACACTTGAAACAGTTTCTCGAAGTGTGTTTCAAAGTTTAGCTGAATAGAATGGTAATTAACCCTTGACAAAATGAACTCAGTGGCTAGTCACTCGACAATCTTTTGTGTAAATCATGATGTTAAAGCTTCCTGAATTAAATACAATTTGGAGTGAATATTTCTTTTGTTGTCAAAAAATAGATTTCTGTCTCATTATTTTAAGCTATTTTGCTGAGTTACTGAAGGCTTGGCAGCGATATTGCCATTAAATTTTTCTTCAATATGGCTCTGTCGATAACCAATTATAACTATGATAAATATGTTTCAGGGCCATTGAAATGGTTTTTGAGGTTTGGCCAAAGGGGAGGGTTTAACATAATGGACACTGGAGGTGTCAACATGCACAAAGTGCAATAAAATACAAAGGAAGGTGGAACTTAACACATAATAAAACCAATAATGGACATAGCAATTCCCTTGCTACTGTAACCTAGCACTGCTACTATGGAATGAGCTAATTATAATTCAGCATGTAGGGTGTCATTAACTCTTTAGATTTCATTAGGAATTAACTGATGCTCTTTTGCATGCCATTATGTGTGAGCACTGAAGTGGAACGCAAAGTGATTAAATGCGGCTTTGTGTTGGTTGATGTGTCGTGATGCTGCTCATTTAGCTGTAATCATTACCCGTTCAGTGATGCTGTCACGGTTGAGTGGTTTATGGCACCATTGAGGTGTGACAGGGTGAGGGAACGTGACCAGCTGATGATGCTGAAGCACCAGGGGTTCTATCTCTGTTTGGACTCTTGAAAATTGACAGAATTTTGAGTGCAAGAAAATCCTATTCTGTACCGAAAAGAAACGCGAATAATATGATTTAAATTATAATGTGATTTACATTCGGGTAAATGTATTTTAACTCTTAAATTCACTTGTCTGTTTAATTTCCTAATTTTAAATTTGATGATAGAGTGTTCGTAGATTTTGGTTTTAAATTAGTTTAAGGGATGTCAGATAAACCAAAAACAATAGTATTTAGATATTTAGATAAAAAGTCATATGCTAAAGTACATACATGTTAAAGTATGTCCGTTTGTAGCGCGAACAAATAATAAAATAATGTTACTCAAATTTATACATTCATTTCCACATAAATGTTAATTAAATTAAATCACTTTTGGTTATTATTGCCACGTGGTAATGAGTTGGTAACCAAGTCAGCTAATCATTGTTTACATCACATGACTCACTGCTCAACCAATCACTGCGATGATTAGTAGTTCTCTCTGTTTCCAGCAACGACCCATTGAAAGGGCCAGAGCACAGAGACTGGGCAGTCTTAATTGGAGTGCCAAACATTCAACAATGTTTCGGCTTTAAGAGTAAAGATTTCATAGAGAAGAAGACAGGAGAATTACATTGAGGGAAACAGTTGAATTGCTTGGAATAAGAATTGTGTGTGAAGTAATTGCAGTAATTGTTTAGAAGTAAAGATTCTGCAACTGCCTCTGTAGACTTTTGTTCATAGACTTGGTGCATCAGTTTGTTATTACTTGATCTCAAGACAAACGGAATGCTAGGAGAGTAAACCACATTACAAAACAGTTAATTGACAGCATATCTAGGATATTGTTTGTAATGAGTGAAAACATGAAAGCAAATAACTTAATGCGCAATGACGTAACAGGTAATTCTTTTTTTTCTCTTGTCATACATAATTTATACATTTAAATACTACAGCTTTGTCCCATTAGGTTTTAGATTCATGGTATTGGTGAATTAAAAGTCTTCTGTTGCTAATGGTAAATCTATCTTTGTCATGTGCAATAAGAAGATAATGGATTCAGGTAATGGCAAAATCTGATCCTCATTGATTGCAGAATTTTAGACTAAAAACATTTTCATGTTGCTTCACAGTTCACACTGTTTGCTTATTACAGTGGGACAGCTTTTCTTTTACCATTAGTGTCAAGCTCAATAATGGGTTTTACAGGTTCCGTAATGAGTCCTTTCACGTTGAACTTTTACTTTTAATGGTTTTGACAATCATTGTGTAACATTTACCATGTTGCATTCTGTGACATCAATGAATGTAATATGGTTGGCGTAGCCAGCACGTACACAATTCCATGAATTAGGCCAAAAAGAGAATACAAAGTAGATATGACATGACAATTATTTTCTTAATTAGGCTCAGAACTAATTTATATACAAAACCTATGTGTTCTTAATTTTCAATTGACACAAGGGCTTCAATGTGTAACAAGTAATATTATTAGATAATAAAGCAGAATTAAAATAAGAAAAAAAAAGTCATGTAAAATTCTTACACAGTTTTGGGAATTCTCTTCACAATAGTAGCTGATTTGTTGTTAAAAGTGATCAATGTTTGAACCATATGCTTCCTGAGGTGAAAAGTGAAGTGGAAGTAAATCATCTTATTGAATGTAGTTAGTGAGGAGGTCAGAGGGGCTGATGATGTTATTGAGGATGTTGCTGTGGATGTCAGACAGTTGAACTGGGTCTATTAGATCCTGATGGACCACTTCATTAGGCAAATAGAGAAGTAAACCTCCGGAGGAATAAGATACAAAGCAAAGAGACGGTAACTAATGTAGGTGCCAAAATTGAATACTTCATCATTTCACTATTATTATGTGAACATGATAACATTTGAATAAGAGTTAGAATTTGTCTACTGAATTTATTGGTTCTGAACTTATATTTCAGAAGTCATGAACAATTGAAAATAAAATAATAAAGTAAAATTTTGTTTGATAAAAATCTGTGATTTCTAAGATTTTCTTGATATTTTCTAGAGACATTATTGAGAAGCAAATGTCCCCCGGTATTGGATCTAGAAAGAGAAGCAGGTGAAACTAGAAGGCAAATAATCCACAGGAAATTATCAACTTTTCTTATTTCCTCTTCTTGATAACAAATTGACCCTCCAGACACTAGAAAGAGTTCTGCAGCAGTGAGGTGGGAAAGCCATTAGGGTAATACAGGATATGGTAATGATACATTGTGGACTTCTGCTTCTCTTCATTGTAGCAATTCTGCATTGAAATAAAAAAGGTAACTGACCAGGGAGGAGTTGTGCGCAGTCTCAGGAAATGTTATAAAATCTGGAACAATGGCAGTTCTTAATTAGCTTTTATTGTACTCAATTTAGACTAATTTTCTTCATTTTGGATGTGAACGCTTACTTCGTTTTGCTTTTGCCGTTAATTTGATTAAACAATTTTAATTTATTTATGGGCCAGCAATAGCACCAATGGACCAAGTATTAGATGTTGCTTTTAAGCATAAGCTCAAAATATAAAGGCAATGTCATAAAGTAATTGAGTCTTTTCAAAATAAATTAGCATATTATACTCTTTTTATGTGCTCATTGTAATGTAATTGTGTTGGTTAAGATTATGAAAACTAGCTTAATAGAGATATACTTAATAGAGATATCGCAGTGGCGCTATGTTAAATAGAATTTTAGGACAATGACCTGTGGATTTAAGTTTGGAACAAACTGCAGGAAATGTTAACCGCAACTTGAGCATCAAGTGAGCTGTGCGTAAATTGTCCCTGACGCAAGCAGTGCGTTTCAGTAATTGCAGGTTACAGCTCCATAAGACCAAACTCCTGTATAAACAAGTGATGAACGCTGAGAGGATTAGAACCTCATGACTTCTGACGGCTGCTCGTATTCTTGTCCAATCATCTACAATGCAAAAATTGGATAACCAAGGTTTACGGACGACCTAAATCCAATGTAGTTAGCGTAGATACTTTAGCAAAGGTTAAAATCGTCTTCATTTCCATCTGGGAGATTCAAATAGAGAAGCATAAGATTCGTTTGCTCTCATGAAGATGATTTCTTACGTAGAACCGTATTCAGTTGTATAAATAAGCTTCCTTTGTTTGTAAAATAGTGTGGAAAATCATGTTCAACTGAGGCAAATTAACGGTTTCGAAACAAAAGAATTTCAAACATTGTTATTGGCAAAAATAGGCGCAACGTTGTGTTCTTACAATTAATGCGGTGTATTGACCCTCAGTATTACATTTCAATGATCCCACAACTTCAACAGGATATGGTTTGATATAGATTGTGCCTGGCAGTGGTTGGTATATGTTACTTTAAGCTCTGGTCATTAGAGACCAACAGATGGTCGTGAATAGTAATATCAGAAATACACAATGAAAATTCTCTGATGATAAAATTATGCTGATCAACATGGCATAAAACTCGTGAATTGATATTTATTGAAGATATAAATGTCAAACGATTCCCTATGCCCTATTTAACAAATTATTATTTTACCACAGCTCTATTTATAAAAATGTCAAGCTAAATCCATTCGATAAAAGAATCCGTAAACAGAATGACAAAAAAAACATAAAATGATTTGGAAATACCAAATGAACACAAACTTCCATCAGCAAATTCTGGGCAACTATCATGTTACTAATATTATCTTGTGTTATTAGTTCAATATGAACTTGTAATACAAGTGATAAAATAGAAACATTAATTCAGTGATTATTTCCATAACTGTCTGATCTCTGGCAATTTGCTCCAAATTACCCTGCAATAGTGATGTTTACATGACTTATATTGCTCCTAATTTATTATGAACAATTGTCATAGAAGCTTTACACAAGCAATCTAATAAAGTTACAAATATGGCATATTCAATATCCTTTGACAATTTTTACACAAAAAGACACGAAATAATTTATCTTGAACCAAGCGTGAGAACTTCAGAAGAAATGTATTCTAGACCAGCTGATCACTTATACTTTTGCTTAAAAATAAGGGTTTAATTCCCTTTCTTGATGCTTTGTGGCCTGTCATTTGAAAATAAAATAAATTTTGGCACAAATAGGTGTCAAACATGCGGACACAGAGTTTTGTTGAAGGGATTAACACAATGATGATGCCAATAATTACCTTGTCAACCAGCACAATGTAGCCATCCACTGTGACATGCGCTCATTAATGTGTGACATGGAGTTGTTTTAGATTTCATTAACTTTCTGTGTTACATTGTGTGATTGCTGTCACTGTGACATTGACTCTGGTGATTAAGTGTTGCTCAGTGCTGCTGTGTTGAGGCTCATTTATCAGGTTCATTGAAGCGTGACCCTGCTAGGGAACGTGGCCTGTCATTCACAGCTGATGTACAGCAGAATTTTCGAAATTCTTTCATTTATTTTTGCCAATTGTTTTTTGGCAAATTAACTTAAGTTTTATGCAATTTTTAGTAAAATAACTAGCATTAATGCCTAAAAAGAGGACTATTTTTAAATCAATTACAAATTTTTTAAAGGAGTTTTAGTTTGCTAACCAGTACTGGTTTAAAATTGTTTACCCATTTAGGTAGATTTGCCTTATATTTTTAGCAGAGAGGAATTCCGGAAAAACCTTGACAAACTGAGAATGATGTTCAATCTTATTCTCAGTGGTGTGATTTGCCAATGAAATATTATTCCTTATGTTATTATAAATGTCACCAAAAGATTCATTTTAACAAATTTCGCTCTGTCTGTTAGAAGTTCATTTTATGCTAAAATTACAAAGTGAAAATCAAACCTTTAAAAGTTCTATTTATGCCACCTGTTTGAATATCACTTTCAAATTTTACTTTGAAATTTCAGTTGATAATATGATGATATTTTTATGATTTATGCATAACCCACATGGTGTGCCAATCAGTGCTAGATAATACTTAAAGTTCTCATTTGTAACTAAATGTACCTACATAAGCAGATGAGTTTCTACTGTGTTCCTGACACATAATACAACAAAGTGAACTGATTAAATGGTTAACATAAGGTTGTTTAAATGTCACGATGCTTGTGATGTTCATTAGGAGTAGCGTGATTGAATGATTCTTGTCAATGCTTTTCACTGAAGTGTAAGTCTTTCAGGGAACATGACCAGCTGATTCTGTAATGAAATATGGTGACGGCTCTTTATGCTGTGCTGAATGTGTGACATTTATTGTAGTTTATCAAAGATGATAGATTACAGTGTGCGAAATAACTTTTAAAAGCAGTCAGACATTCGGCCCGACAGTTTTGTAAATTAACCAGTCCGAACACAATTCAGGCAGACCAAACAACTTTTAATGAAGGCCAATTTTATTAATGTAACTGCTATGGACTATAACCATGCATTATTGAAAAATACTTTTAAAAAAATCTATGTTAATTTAAATGTTTAGAAACTTTTGAATGCAGAACTGATTGAATTTAGGGGATGTCTCAATGGCATATAACACACATATCTAAATTTTAATGTGAAAATCAGCAATGCAAAATGTGGCCATGTTACACAAACAATAGCATATGGAAACAAGTGGTCAGACATTTGGTCTGACAGATTTAAAAATTTGTCGGACCGAAGCAGTTGTGACCGGCCACGGTCCGTCGGACCGGCTTATTTCGCGCTCTGGATTATTAAGCAATTTCAATTAAATACACACGTCTTGTTCAATGAGTTCTACCACATCAAATAATAAATGAGTTGCAATTTAAAATGTCATGAGGTCTGCGTATTGGCTTGCTGCTAATGCTGGAAATAGTTCTTTTTAGCAAAGCAAGAATATCCAGAGCACAGTTTAAGGCATGTGAGCATGTTATTGGCCGAAATGGGTTAAAATTTATGTGTCCAGGTTATCATGTCTTCTGCAATATATTATTTTATCGCAGATGGAACTTTGACATTTCTTATCCCTATATGGATATATTTCTTAATGAAGCTTGGTTTTGGATAGCGGGTAGATTTAGAAGCAATCAACACTGTATTAGATAGAATCAGTCATTCATGAGGCATTGATCCGTTACAGAATATAAGTAATAGCAATGCAACATCAAATGCAATGTATAACGACAGTTTGTTTATATGAATTCATTATAAAAACTAAAATTGAAAAGAAAGGTCAAAATTGCAAGGAAATTCTTTTACTTGAGAGAATGTTTCTCTTGAGAGAGACCAAATGCAATACATTTTAATATAATACAGGCAGAGAAATAACAATTGTAATAGCTTTTGATTAAAACTAATGCTCAGGACAATGCGTCTATTCTAGATAATAGACGAGACAAGAACCATGATGCATCTTCAATCCATAAATAAAATTCAATCAAAGTAAATTAAAGACAAACGTAGTTTCATATTAAGAAATCCTTTCACAGAAGTTACCTCATTTGGTTGAAAAACCTTCTATGTCTAAGGTTTCACCTCCAAATTATTGTGAATGTAGAACATGTTTGAGTTCAATCTGTTGCAGATGTTTCTGCTGTGTTTTCTGTTGTTG
>JBCAUI010000940.1:0-10414 GCA_038406195.1 Haplosyllis anthogorgicola
GAGCAATGGCTGCTCCAATAAAGTTACTCAGTTTAAAGCCACTTGTTTGTCTCTATTATCTCAGCAAGAACATCACAATCTGCGACCCCCGAATTCCACGACCACCTCCTGTTAACGAACAGAATTTTTTGTACCAATAGTTTTCATTATATAATTTACCTGTGTTCTAAGACCACCCTGTATTATACAACCAGAGACCACAATTTTGTGGCCACAAGTGCACATTTCACCTGCTTTAAAGACCACTCAAAACAATATTTTGCACCTTGGTCCAACTAAAATCAACTTTACGTCACAGAGAAAGCCCAAATCTAAAGACAATCAATGATTATTTTGAAAAAAAAAATCCTAACAGTTGAGAAAAGTGACCCCTTAAGTATGTGACCCTGCCTACCTTCTGATGTATTCTCAACATGAAGTAAGTTTCTCAAGCTTAACCCTATTGTTACTGAATATGACCACTTTATTCTAAGACCACCTGTGATGTACGACCACTTTTTCATGGCAGAAGGGGTGGTCGTAGATGACAGGTTTTACTGTATAGTTGGGCGCCACTGCAAAATTCGTCTAAAAACAGAACAATTGCCACAGGACAAGATATGTATTCTGTGACGACAAATCTCGAGTCGCTTTCGAAGCAGATTGGTCATTACTGCAGGGTCCATAGATACTCATAAACTCACTGTCATGACTGCAGAAACATACTTTAAATTGGGCCATGTTGTGAAAGTGGGTCATCATAGTTTACACTGTATTCTTCATGAAGTTATTATTGGAAAATTGAAGCCTTGTCCTGAATGGTTACTTCAGATGGCCTTATTACACCTTTATAAACGTTGAAATAGCTGACAGTCTTTACTCATATCAAATCAAAGACCTCCTTGGCCACAATGGAGGTTTTTCGATGTCCACCTAATTCACCCAATTGGGAAGGAACTACTTCAATACAATTTTTGGTAGGTGTAGAAAACGGATACTGTATCAGTGTATTTAACCAAAATCAGTGCACTATCTGATGAAAGGGCAATGCCATTTTAGTCTGTATCCTAATTGCAATTGTAGAACAATGGATTGATATGTTTTATGCCAATTAATCTGTCTAAACAATTTGGCAAATTAGGTGAATTAGTTCAGGGAAAAACCTTCAATATTCCAGCGGACAGACTAAAAAGGGGTAAATTTGACACTACCTATCATGAGTGCTCCAACTATTGTTTTCTCTGTAGTCTGCAGGACTTTCCAGTGAATGAATTTGTATTACTTTTACCTTGACTCATTGACCTTGGCACCAAACTATTTTGGGTTAAGCGGTTCAAAAGCCACGGCATGGACAGACAGACAGGGAAATAAAGTCATGACCAAAAACGGTATCTTACAGCATACCCGACGGCAAAGAAGACGTTCGTCAAACTATTATTGGCCTTTTATATTTCACCAAAACGGATTTTACTGTATACTTATATCGTAAATATAAACAAATGAAGTTGAACTAAATCCATTGAAAGTTCTTTCGTTTCCTTTCAGAACTGTAAAATAACTTCCAAGGCAAAGTACTCAAAATACTTTGACTGAAAGGCATTATTATTATCTAGTGAATTGATCTGGACATAAAAGGATATATCTCTTCGCGGCAGAATGAACTGATCAACGGAAACGAATGAAAATACCGCACTTCTTAAAACCAAGGAAGTTGAAAGAACAGCTCTTTCTTATTTTGTCCAGAAATTCCAATTCACAACTGCTCACGGCCAAATCCATGTGTGTGGGAAGCCAACAGACACTCATAAAATCTAACTTCATCAATATTTTTGCAATTGAAACAACTGTGGAGTCAAGTCAGAAGCAAGATATTCCTTCTTTGTAATATTATTAGCATTCCCAATTACGACTGGGAAATAATATTGCCACTAGTAAATTTTGATCAAAAGCACATGTTTTTCAGCATGACCTACACAGGTTCTAGTGTGCGCGGACTTTAAGTACTAATCCACTTGCGACTTTTGCACAAGTGGAAATTCAAACGAACAGGTCCTGTGGCCCATAAAAAGTAAACGACGAAAGGGACGAAGACAAAATACAAATTTATGTCTGAGATGACATTGCATGTACATTTTAACAAAATTTCCAGCAACTTATTTTTAGACATCCAGTTTAAGAATACTGAAGCAAAAATGGAAATTCCTTTATATGAGGATACTTTCCTCGAAGTAAGTCACGAAGAACTAGGAATATTAGGTCACTGGCCTAAAAACTGAAGCTGTACCTAAAGGGCCTTCACTATAACATAGATATAAGGAGGGGGAATGTCTTGGAAGCAAGTGAAGAGATACGAACAATAATAAGCCTTATTTTATCCATATCCCATCTTGCTTTCTTGTCATATGGGAATTCAATGTGGGCATAATTGTTTACAGCTTGTATCCACAGCATTAGCACTGACAATGAAACAAACCCAAATTGTGTATACTTTCACCAACTGAAAATCTAAATGCCAATTTTGCTCGTATTTCACCCATGCTATTCAGTTTGTATGAATATTTTAGGAAAACGGAAATGATTGGTCGTAGGGTACAAAGTCATTGTCCGCTGTTCAGTTTTTTCGGACCCAATGTTCCGTCATTTAATTTCCATGGAAAAGGTATTGAACTGATTTAAATTTTTACAAATATAGAAACATCTACAGCTTGAACGGGCGTCAACAGCGAACATTTCCAACAGAAATGATGTATATATCTTTGATGTCCTTTTCCATTCCAAGAAATTTAATTTAAGTGTTTCCACAGTTTGTCTATATTTTTCATCAAGTGAAGTCTTTTAACTAAACGTGATAATATTCTCCGCATGACGGAATTTTTTTTCTGTTTATTTCTACAAATAATACCTGTTTTTCAGTGGAAATCTTAAGGCAAAGCACTTTTTCTATCTTTTATTAACTTCATTTTTTATGTACATTCTTGTGTATAAATTAACAATTTGTCAGGTAACATTTGCATTGTTACTGGTCTTGGCTGCGCGTTTTACGTTTGCAATACAACTGTTACCAAAATAGCAATACTTTTGTGATCGTATTTTGTGCATAATTTTGTATTATTTTGGAGACACACGTTGATACGCTGTGTAGTTCATTGGATATTGAATTCATCGGATTATTTAATTGAAAATCCTAATGGAGCAAATGCTTTAATTCGAGTCTTCTTACTCAAAGGGTATTTTGTCTCGACCGTTCTCGATTTTTTACACCTGTTGAATTTGGATGGGCTTTTTAGAAGGATCCTTTTACGACGCCGTCTTGAGTTTTCTGCACTGACAGCCTACTTCGGCCTTCGAATGAAAAGATATCTTTAGTGAAAAGACATCTTTGACAAACTGAAAGTGTTTCTGGTGTCACACGAGTCCAGTGCATCTCCAGATCAACAACTGCCATTTAATTAGAAACCGATTTAACGTTGAAAATTTCAAGCAGTATTACATTACATACAAAATTAAAACAATGCTCTCTGCCATACATAAAGGAATATTCAAGTTAATCCTCTGAACACATATTTTCTTCCCACTCATCCAGTCCAGGTGTTTCCAGCAACTGCTACACAATAGCATACTGTTCGTATAATAAATGTCTAACTTTGTAATAGTCCTCTCCTAAACATCCCTCAAGTTGTAATTTTCCAGCTTCCGTCTGTAAAGGAATGACAAGTACACGGGCTTTATTTTATTCATTTACATAACTGTAATTAGTTTTGCCAGAGACACAAAATCTTACGGTAAAATAAACTGTAAGATAGTTGTCGTTTGCCTTTCAAAACTGCTTTGTGTTAGAGTACATCTTAATTGTACGCAGATAGACGAACAAAAAGAAACCTCACATTCAGTTTTATTATCATTTTCTATTACATTTCAAGTAATGGACAACAGTAAGGTTAACAACGAAGATATACTCACCCTTCTAATGGCTACAGTATTGTTACACACGAGAACACCTGCCGAAAACTCAGCTGATATGCCTTCCTTAATAAGAACTTGTTTGAAATCTGATAACTTGGGTTCATTTATAAATACTGCTTTATGGCCGGGGACCTGAAGTGTTAATAGAAACAACTTTGTCATTCCTACGTGTAAGTTATTCCGACATTTGGGGTCATCTTTGCAAAAGTATTGAAATACTATCATTATATATATAATTAAACACAATCTCTTCTAATAATTCACACCACCATTTATTTCAACACACACACACAAAAAAAACATAATTAAAAAGTTTGTGCTTTATTGTTTTCCCGAGTTCTACCATTGAAGTTGGCGATAAGTAAATCGACTGAAAAACAAGTAATATTACGTTTCATAGAAAATCTTATGGAAAGGACGTTCAACCTTGAGTCACGGAAAATACCACTGTAAAATACGAGGTAATTAATTTTATCCATAGAATAATGCAAAAAACTATCGTAAAATTAGAGTAAACACGTTACCTGGAAGAATGGAATAGGTTTGAGCGTCGGCACCATGTCCTGTTGATTCTCATTCTCTTCTTTAATCTTTACATCTGCAATATATCCCAGTCAACTTTAAAAAAGCAAACATATTTCACCGACAATTACTGAAAAGCAATCATATTTCACCAACAATTATTTATTTGGAATGTGTTTTATTCAGAGCGCTTTTTTGCACTCATAAGGGTACGGCCATTATTTCCATCGAATTTCTGCAGCATATCTGTAGCACATGAAATGGATTTCACATTTATCTTAAATACAAACAGTAAAACGTTACCTTCATCTACTTCCATGGCTGCTGCCTCTGCTTTAACCTGACTCACGTCAAGTCGAGCATCTATCCACGCGACTTCTGCTTCACGTGCCTTGTAGAACTGTAGTTTACTCACAACCGAATCCTTCAACTTAACCTGATAAAGAAATATTTTGTTATTTCAGGGCTTACTATATTAATCCGCAGTGATGAATTATTAATTTGTTTTGCATGCTAATCTGATTGTGTGGTTTTTTTTAAAAAATTTTACGGTGTAACAATGACGTTTACCAGCATCCTGCAATTAATTCATGTATTTATGGGTGTAATAAACTACCATTAAATTATGCCCGTTTAAATTAAGCTGTTACCTTGCATGGCCAAGAGCTATGAGAAATTAGAAATTGATTGAACAAAGAAGGAGACAGTTAATTTCCAACCTGGTAAATATGACTTTCCGTCGTGGCATCAATGATTTCATTCAATTGAGGAATAAAGACCTGACCCTGAACTACATCTCTGGCAGACTTAGCAAACTCAGCTAAACCGTATGTGGCCGCAGGACTTCCTCGAACAATCGCCTGAAACGTGGTTAATTGGTTGCAGTAATGTAACATGGTAAAAATATGGAAGCTGTTCCCGTACAAAAGCTTGGCGTGTTTAAAAAGGTAAGAGAATTTCTAATTGTGGTGCTGTTGCTTCTTTATCACAGTGAAGATTTCCGATGGTGTTCTGGGGGCAATGCCACCCAATCCATGTTAAAATGTTTGCTCGTCTTTTTATTTTACCACAATCATTGTTTTTAAATTTCTCACTCGGCCTCGCACATACAAGTGCGTCGTTTAGGATTCACTTCAATATCTCGTTTTAAATACTGAACAACAAGAAAAAATGGAATGAAAAGTAACACTTGTTTCTACTTACTAGATGTCTAGGTTTGATCTGTGCGAGAATTTTTTTGATTGATTCCCCATCAGACCTTCCCTCAAAGTCGATAAACAATACATTGGCATTGATCTCTAGAGTCTGCTTGGCTGATACACACTTGGTTGGTACCTCTGATACATCTATTTTAGAAAAACAATATTAAGTCGTAAAAAAATATTGAAATGTTTGAAACTATGCAAGATTGCCACAAGAAACTATTTCTGAATAAACATCACGAATGTTCTGTTTATCGCCAAATTCACCGTGAAGCAATACCACAGAACTATATCAAGTTTAGTAGATGTAAAGAATTGAGAGATTAAACGCATATCACATCTCAAACATCAGTCTTGTACAGCAATGTTGTTTTGCCGCGGCTCGGCAATTTTTTGTTGAGCGGAAAACCAAATTGATAATCTCAAGAGCAAAATCACATCACATAGACACACAATAGTTCTGATTCCATTTTCATTTATATTGGAATATCAAAAGTGAAAACTTTCATATTGCTCTTTTTTAAATGGGATTTGATGAGGCTTGTCAGAGAAACACAATAACACAATTCTTGAAAATTCCATCAAGTCTTGCGTGAATAATGATATAAAATAGGCAAAGGAGGAATATTTTGTGGTAAATTGCATTACAGCAGAAGCGTTTGTTGCTTACCTTGCATTTCCACATCTTCTCTCGGAGCAGGTTTCTTTCCCTGAAAACGGCATTATAATTAATATCATCAATGTAAATCTTCTCAAAAAAAAACTCAATAGGGAAATGGGGACACAATGTGGTAAACTGGTTCGCACCCTTGTAAGTATTTGCTGGGAAACTGGGCAGATACGACGTTCACTAACAGTACAGCCAACACTACTAACTCTATCTTCGTTTAACATGGAAATTCATGCAAAATGTCGTTTTATTTCAATTCTATTTGAAAACGTAAATATCTCGTTCTTTGCCGGTATAACCATGAAGATTATTTAAGCAGTGAGGTAGACTGTCCCGCTATTGCATGATACTTTACATACGGGCAAATCTAATTGTAGGCCCTTCTGTTTTACCTATTCTTGCTACGCTAGACTCCTTAATTACACAAAAACATATACAGTAAATGCTCAAAACATGGCGCATGCGCGATCGACATATTTTTAGGTGTGTGTCTCAATTAGAAAACAGTGCAGACCAATATCGATCGATCGTTTTGCCAACTTCTTAGTTTTGGGAATAAAATTACCCTTTCTAAACTTCTGAAACTGTTGAAGGGGCACACAGGGCAGGGAGGAAGACCTCTACCAATATATTAGTAGCATAAAGTGCTGAAGTTATGAGTAGAAAAAATTCCACAGATCAGCTGAAAAAGGGGGTGCACCATAAATAGGGCATGCGCCATGTTTTGAACATTTACGGTACACATTATTGTAAATCGTAGTCAGTAATAAGAAATATGGTAACAGTAATGAAACATTACAGTCGTGAATGAAAAATTTAGATACCCGTCAGGTGATGAATATCAACTCAGTGCTCGAATACAAAAACCCCGACCCGACGGGTACCCGAGGCATTCGTTTCACCCCTACTGCTATCAGAAGGGCTGTTGCGCACAATTTGAGTGCATCTCGAGTACAGACGTTTTGTTGCGGGAGAATCTCCATCAAAGAGCTGAGCACGGACTGTTAAACGAGGGGAAGCCGGATGTCTGTACACTAGGTATGTCACCAGTAAAGAATCCGTGGCTCGAGTCATTTATTATAATACGTCTACAACAGAAAACATCCGGCTAAATACGCTAGTTGTTGTTTCACGTTGCCTCAAGTGATAACATTGGCCTAGACATTGTTTTGAAATTAGAGTTGAATTTAGTTGAGTCTGTAGCATAAACATGCCATTAGGCTCAGAGGAAACATACTGTGGTGACACCCCTAACGTCTGGAATAGGAGAGGGCTCGGAGGAAACATTGCAGTGACAATCCTAATGTCTGGAATGTGAGGTGACTCAGAGAAAGCGGATATTGTAGTGACAACCCTAATGTGTGGAATGTGAGACAGCTCAGAGGAAGCGGATATTGTAGTGACAACCCTAATGTGTAGAATGTGAGGTGGCTCAGAGGAAACATATTGCAGTGACAACCCTAATGTGTGGAATATGAGGTGGCTCAGAGGAAACAGATATTGTAGTGACAACCCTAATGTGTGGAATGTGAGACAGCTCAGAGGAAACATATTGCAGTGACAACCCTAATGTGTGGAATGTGAGACAGCTCAGAGGAAACAGATATTTCTCGGATGTTTAACATCCACAACCGTCAATAAGACTCATCCTTTCACCTGTAAATCTCCACAGAACAGACTCAAATAGTGAGGTCTAGTTACACGTCTCAAATAGCGGGGTCTTCTTGCACGTTCATTTCATTTTAAACGTAAATCTCCAGGTCAAACTTCAATAGGGAGGTTTTGTTACACGACCCTTACGTCTGGGACGTGACGTCAATTTCAGAAAACACTAGATTCCAAATTGGCCGTCACTTTGTTAGTTTTATCTTGATGTAAGAGCATTGTTCAACAACATGTCTTATGACATTTTAGACGTCCCTTTAATAAAATAAACGTGTAACTGTACCTCGCTACTACAGATTCTAACACCTCAAGACTCAACCGACTTGTGGGAGTACTCAAGATTTTTTCATTGAGTCGCCTCTTGTGTTGTGGATCACCCTAGAGCTCGTATTCAATCTGGAATTATTATAATTGGAATTCAACTTGATTGGATACTTGTGTTAAATTTAGTGAAATGGGCTCGCCAAAGTTAACAAATTTACAAGTACAAAAGTTGTCTTAAGGTGTCGATTCGGTTGGCAGTTAAACACTAATTAGAGGGTTTATTCAAAGCTAGTTTGCTGACTGGGACTCTGGTGGCGCAGCCAGCGAAACTCCTACCGTGGGACGCGTGGTCTGCAGAACAAAAACAGTGTTACACCACTGACTTATAGTCAGCAATCATAATGTCAATCTTGATTGCACAAAGTGGACAAGGCACCTGTTCTGAGACCAAAGGTCCTGAGTTCGAGCCTAACTGTGGTGGTGGCTCACTGTTGCTGTGTGAAGTGTTACTGCCTGTCTGCATAACATCCTCATACAGTTCCAAAAATCCAAACAAGTAGATTCCGTGATACTGTTTATCAGGCGTGTTAGCTTTATGTTCCCCTGTGGAAAATGTTTCCATTTTGGACAGTCTGATAATGAGGTACCATATTTCCCTGATCATTGTCTTTTGAATGGCAGTATCTTCTCTCTATGATCAATGAAATAGTTGGCATAAACTTCTCTTTTTTTCAATGTTATTTAGTTAGCTAATCGTCAGCCAGATGAAGATAAAATGATGTGATCTTCAGCCTAAAAACTGACATCAATTCATCCCACATTCCACTTTCATACGCCAAGAAGTAGTACTGTTGTGACGTCCTGTTGTTTACAATGTGACGTCATAAATTACGTCATAAAGTACTTTATCACATAAAGTACAACTTTATCATAAAACGCTAGGATGCTAAAAAAAAACAATGTTGTAAAATTAGATGATCTGCCAATTATATAACAAATTTAACTCATACTAACTGATTTATTGGTCTATTGTAGATGAGATGAGGCGGCTGCTCGGCGGTGCGATGCGCTACGGCGTGTGTATAACGGCGCTACTCCTCACGACGGCGTTACACTTCGTCTCAGGTTAGTGATTCACTCTTTTATGATTATCGACAGAGGTGTCAGTTCGATAGTACGTGGCCAGAAGGCTGTTGTTAATTGTGCAGTTGGGCTCACCTAGAAGAGTAAAGCTGATAAGAATACCTTGCACATCTCGACTCTCTCTTTATGAGCATTTAAAAAAATAATTAGGATAGCATTGTACTGACAAAGTGCAACAATAGAAAAAAATGTCCCGAAAAAGCCAATCCGCGAAATTCTTCTGTAATTCCACAGAAAGCATAGAGCATAGACATGTTCAATTAATTTTGTGTTAACTGGATTTTCTCCATTCAAGAAATAAGAGTTGTACCTAACAGTCCTACATAGTTTCATGGCAATACCTGTAGACACAACTTATAAATCAGTGAGTAGGACCTGATCAACGCGGTTCATAAAGTATTATTACCTGCAATACTCAGGTAACAAATGTACCGATTTATGTAAACACAGAATCCTTCCTCTTAACGGTTAAATGTTACGTCTGTTCTCTCCGTGTTACCTGAACTAAATAACTATCAACATTAACATCACAAAAAAAACCGAGTATTTTATTTCTTGCCCTCAGCCTCCATAAAATAAAGCTTTTGCGTCTATTCTGTATTTAAAATCGCTTTGTCAGGGATTGTATCACTTTTCGAACTTGATTTGTCCTTTTAATCATTTGGCGATTTTCATGGGGCATAATGAATAATTATAATCTTACTCATACACATTGTACACCGTTAGATTTTGAAATGTACGGTTCGACATTTCTTACTTTCGGTAGCCTTTTAGCTACAGTAAAATAACTCCTGGAGACAGCGTATGTGAAACCCTTATCAATCAATTTTTAACTGAATCGCTAACTGACGAACAAAATTATGCTGCAAAGGGAAAGGATTTACCTCACCAACTAAATACCCTCCAGACCAAATTGGTCGTTTGTATGCATGTAAGGCTTATTTTTTTTAATCATTTGGATTACATTGCATTGTCAGGATTTTCAAAGTGCGGCGATCGGAAAAAA
>JBCAUI010000951.1:0-10414 GCA_038406195.1 Haplosyllis anthogorgicola
TCCCGACCTGAGTGTTGTCTTGGTGAAGCATCGTTGGCCGCGAGCGGTTCGGAAACCAGCGCGGCGACGCTCCACTTCGAAAAAGGTGTCTCGAACTATTTAAGCATTATCTATCTCAAATGTTCTACAGGTTCGAAAAAGAACTAGAATTACCAAACGTTCCAGAGATGATCTTTGCTGAAAACGTTTTAAAACTTGAACATGTTGGTGGATTTGGGTTGGAATTTAATGCTCTGGATGCACTGAAACGTGTGGATGCACATAACGATTTGCTTAAAGTGGCAGCAACAAAAGTGTGGAGGGAGGCGAGGTGAGTCCAGAAGTATCAGAAAAAAATCGTAAGCTAAAAGTATAGCACTGCGTCAAATCTATCCGACTTTTAAAGCCGTGTTATTTACAACATAAGTGTCGTCGCTGCAGTGGAACTAAACAAGATTCCTGCCTAAAAAACTTGGAAATGTCTCCCAAAAATGAATTGAGAGGTCACAGATGACCCCAGAATTTTATGTTAAACGCTGTTTCAAAAAATCCGGCTTTTGAAACAACTGACACTTTCGTTTATAATTTCAAGATTATTTGGGAAAAAATGCATAAATTTAAATAGTTTGTTAGGTTGTCCATTATTGTGATATTCCCGGAAATTTTGTTTTACAAAGTAGCGACATTGCAACATTATTACCGCCCGCGTATGCGGGAAAGTTATGTTTTCAGTCCTGACTGTCTGTGTGTCTGTATGTGTGTCTGTCCGTCTGTCCGGGCTATAACTTTTGAACCGCTTGACCTAGAAACTTCATTTTTGGCATGTAGGTACATCTTTAAAATATCTAGCCCAGGTTTGACTACCAAGTTCATTGTGTCAAGTTCAATGTCTCAGGAATAAAAAATATCCATATCTTGACAGTTATCTATTAATATCTTATGTTCTGATATCTGTGAGCAATATACAAGGTCAAGGTCATTTAAAGGTTAAGGTCATTTGAATGTGAATTTGTTTTTTTTTATGAACTCTTCAATGTTTTAATTTTTATGGCATTTTAATGACTATTTGTGTAGCGGGTGGTTCGGCCTTTGATTGAAAGGCATTCTTGTTACGATCATTATTACAGTGGTCCCCGCTTATATCAATATCACTTGTATCGATATCCCACTTATATCGATATAATCTCTTGTAGTCAGTCATGTCCGCTTGTATTGATGTCCTGCTTATATCTGTAGCATTTCTAACGTTCTGTTTTAATGATTACTCCCTCGTTGTAACCTTATCAAATAACCCCAGGCGGGTACATTGTTGTTGGGTTCGAGCATGCCATAATGGCGGTGCTAATAAAGCTTAAAGTTTCAACCAAGACTTTGTCTCATTTCTAATAGAAGAACTATTACACCAAAATGGGGGACCACCATGATTTAATAGGGCCCAGGGGGGAGGCCCTAAAGCCCCCCCCCCCACTCCCCCCAGATCAGCTTCTGCTACCACATGCATAATTTTTCCTTCTGGGAAGAAATCTCAGAGAATACGCAAGGTTTGATGGTAACAATTTTCACTGTGCACACGAAATGCAGATTTATAAATGTTTTTTGAAACAGTTACACGTTTCAAACGGGACTTTTTGACTCGTAAATCAACTTTTTACCAGCACTTCCGCATCATGAAGTTGTTTCTTGATAAAACCAAAGTCTTTAACCAATTGATGACAGACAAGGTTGTATGTTCTGTAACCAAAACAAGTGGTTTTTTTCAAGTTCAAACAGTTCACAGATCTGGGATTCGTCACTAATTAGGCAAGGACCTCCCAAATAGAATACAGAATGGAAAGTTGAAATTCGCTCGCCTTCAAATACTTCGAGAATTATCTCCAGAGAAACAGTGCCATTCGAACAATATATGTTGTTAGTTCTTAAACTGTTTTAAAACACCACCAGTTTTCAAAATATATTTTACTAAAATTTAATACAAAAGAGGAAAGTCCTTTCTATTTTGATACATGTAACAATACGAAACCACTTTGTTCTGCTGTTCGAATAAAAGACAATTCTGTTATGAATTCTTCAATGAAAATTATTTCAAACCACGATAAAAGAACACATGCAAGCTAATTGTTCAGATCAAGGGCCTTTAGTTCGAAGTTTTAATTATATTGATGTCAATGTGACTCAATAAATTTAAAGGAACTATAATTGTTTGTTGTACCGTGATCTGATAGTTCAAAAACAATAACATAAATGGATATTTATGTTTGTCACATGCTACACAAACTGTATGAAGATTAGTTTAGTTTTCACTTGTCTGTATGTCTGTATCATTCGCTGTCAAATTTAAGAAACAAAAATCCAGAACTCAGTGTTGTGTTTTCGAGTTACACTTTGCTTTCATTTCTATCTGTCCGAACAACTGACGATAATATAAACTGTCAGACTAAACCTGTATTTGCTTGAAAAGAATTAGGTTCAGTCCTCTTCATTTGGTGACAGTACGGAACGAAGCATACATCGGTGCTTCCACGATTTTGGGGCGGCGAAAAATTCACTTACTTTACTATTGCAGTTCACTATGCCATCATAAAATTACATTTTACTTGTTAACTACAACACTTCGTTCCCTCCTGGTTAGGGATTTTTGTAATGTCATGTCAAAACAGTGAAGGTTTTTCCAAATTAATTTTGCCAACCAAATTAGGCAAATTTACTTACCTAATTAGGCTAATTTGCCAAATGCATGGATACTACTTTTAGTATCAATACTAATATTAGTAACATAGAAGATTGTTAATTTTAGGTTTCATTCCAAATTTAGTACAGTTTGAGGTCATTAATATTAGTTTTATCTTAAAAATAATATTCACTCTGCTGCAGAATTAGGTACATTTGCCTAATTAGGCAAATTTGCCAAATTTCCCAAGGCTTGTGAAATAATTTGGAAAACCTCTATTATTCTAACTCTTAATAATCGGTTGTTCATTCTTTGACTACATGTTGTTAATGAAACTCCAATACTGCGTATTAACACAGTTAATTAAGTCATTAAAACGATAATTACAAATTGATATTTATGTTGACGTGTCATTATCGAAGAGTATTTAAAGCATTTATCCGGCTGGACAAATTTCCTGGTTAAAAACTTAGGGATCATATCTACAGCATACCACCAAGTTGAAGGTAAGATAAATGTTTCTTTATTGCTCTCCAGATTTCCTATTGTTGCTAAAGTGAAATACGAATCCTGAGTTGGCCTATGTTAAATGTGAAAAATGCTTAAACAGTCCCATTTCATCAGTCTGTAAATGTTAATCCTAATCCGTTAATTTTTTACAGGCTAACGATGAAGGCTTTGGTTTCAATTCTTTTGATAGCGCTGTATGTATACAGCGCAACAGCTTTCACTGTGTTCGACTCTGAATCTGAAGAACAATTGGAAAAAAGACTCGCCGATAAGATGGAAAACTTAGAAAAACTGGCAGAAAAGTTCATAAAACGAAAAGAAAGGAAGGCAGATGAAAAGGAGGTCAGGGAAAGAAGAGGTATGACTCTTTTCTTTTCTTTCTCTCCAGATATATTCGATCGAGTTTATCATCATACTGCCTTATTGTATAGGAGGAATTTTATTTTATTTAGAGGAAACAATAGAAATCCACGTTTATTTATTTACTTTGACAATTATACATCCAGCTTAATTCGGTCGAAAATTCCTCTTTAAATAGAGTTTTTTTCCAAATTATTTCACAAGCCTTGGCAAATTAGACAAATTTGCCTAATTCCACAACAAAATGAATACTATTTTTAAGATGAAACTAATATTGATTACTTTATATTGTATTAAATTTAGTAATGTAATTGAAATTGATAATCTTCCAAGTTACTAATATTAGTAATAATACTAAGAATGGAATCCATTCATTTGCCAAATTAGGCAAATTTGCCAATTTTGTTTGGCAAAAATAATTTGGAAAACCTTCAATGTATCGAATTATTCGGGGAAGAGTGTATACCTCACGATTTCTTATCCGTGTTCTTTTTTGTAGGATGCGACAGTAACCCATGTGAAAAGGGTTCGTGCTCAGAGGAAAGTCAACCGTTAGCGAACATAGGAATAGACTACTTGTGTGACTGTGCAGATGGTTTTGGAGGCTATAATTGTGAAATAGGTAGGTGGTCCATTTATACGGCAACTTTAATTTCCCTTTTGGTTCATTTCATCAAAAGATAGCCTTTGGCGGATCCAGGATTTCTTGTACAAGGGGCGCTAACCCCTTAATGGGCCTGATCCACTTTTCGTACCCCTTAGATCCGCTTATGGGAGGAGCCTAGTCTTTACCTTTCTCCGTCTAGAATGATCAGTGTCACCACACAGGAAAACAGAAACATTCCTGTTAAAGCGTCAAAGGTGAATAAGGTATCGTAAATGACACACCGTGAAGGGCAACACCAGTTGGCGGAGTACTACCTACATGCCCCAATATTGAAAGTTATCATGCAAACACACAGATTAACATCTGATTTGAAGATTTTTTTTTATTATGATTATGAGATGTGTGTCCGTATTGGAAAAAAACCTCTCGATAGTGATTTTTCAAAGTCCTGTTACTAGAAATAGTTTACATGGAACTTCATAATGTTGTTTTAATGTTTCGTTTGTTACATAAGATTTACGAAAATATCTGTTTTTTAAACTACTTCCCAGAGGACCCATGTAGCAGTTGTCCGGACGGAACAGCCATGTGCGTGCCTTCAAATATCAAAAAGGACGGAAAGATTTGCTACGACGACAACTTTAATGTTATCAATGAATAATAAATGTAATAGCTCAGCTATGCTATTTTCTGACTTTAACAAAATAAAATTCATGTCATTGTATTATTTGTTTTGTTTCATGTTTATATCGGGGGGAGAGAAACCCAGTAGCACTTGCTAAGAGTACTACATCGTGTACCCCGTTAGAGTACACTGCAGGCAACGGCCACATAAGACGATGGGGCACATGGCACAGGAGAATACGTAACACCCGCGAAAACTTAACACTGTTGTATCCGGAAGCTCTGTACTCTATTATGTCCCTGCTAGCAGCAGAATAAATTACCTGAATCTCTATTAATTATCTATATTTGACACAATGCTTAATATTTCTTAGGTTTACCGAAATTACAAGAAGTAAAAATACTCAAGATAAAATTGCAAAACGATTATTACAAACCCATACGCGGAAGAAGTTTTTTCGTTTAAATTACGGTTAAATCACAATTTAACATAACAGTTAATTTGAGGTTTTTTTTATGTAACTTATCAAAACTTCAATGAACCCTTCTGACACTTCTAATTATGAGTTTGTCGGAAAGGTTTCTTGAGACTTTCAAACTAGTCATTTCAGTTCGTGTGTGTTCATTTATCTGGTACAAATTATACACATAACATAATTATGAAAGCACTTAGGTCGTCTTCATGTCATCCTGTATGTCGTTAAACGTACAGTTTGCAATTCCACTATGCAATTCTATTTTTATAATTTCAACTAATCCCAGTAGATTTGTTGTCTTTGCTTCCACAATTGTCATCATGAATGCAGCGTACTTCCAAACATGTCATCAGTCCGTCATCATCATGTTTCGGCTTCATTGCTACAATACCATGTATTATGCTTTCAAATATCACCCTGTATTCCAGAAAAAAAATCCAGGACCAGTGAAAATCTATCAACAATTTCCTATGTGAGTCATGGATTGCTTTATCCACATTCCTATCATCATGACCACATGTACATGGTGGATATCGTCAAGCTACCCAGCGGCACTATCGTTTTGTGCACGTTGGGATAACAGTACTGCTGCATCATTTTCACATTGTTATGAAATCTATCTATCCTGAACGTCAAATATATAACATCATTCAAATCTGAAGACAAATGTTTGCAAAGATCTGGATATTGTTTAACCCTCATAAGGTTTGCGAAAGGCATTATATCCACTCTCATCAATGCACAAGTTACGAAGTCGAAGGCAATCGCAGGACCCCATTTGCTTGCAGGTAGGATCAAGGGTTTAGTGATGTTGTACAAGTCATATATGATTTCCGGATTCAATTTGAGAGACCTGAAATACAGGAATTTTTTAGATGTATTATCTTGAATGACCAAGCATAAGCTCTTTAATTTATGGAGCAGACATCGAAAAATCATATTAAATTCTAATTCTGGTAAAAACAATCAGCCAAACGTAACATTTTACGAAACATGGGGAGTAGAATATAGATCAGTCAATTTTACTGGAAAAGTATAGAATGTGTTCTGCTTTACAATACAAGTACAAAAGTAGTAAAAGAGGAAGTTACGCATAAACATTGCCGCAGTAGCCGTTTATCATTCTTTGGTGAGACAGTAGCGTGTCAAACTCATCCCAGAAGTCACTTCCTTCTTGCTTAATTTTCTCCCACAATGTTTGGTTGAAATATTCATACATCATGTAGTCAGCTAAAAATATTAGTACATAGCAAGTTTTAAATAAATCGTGTTCAGCTTTAAGTGAAGGCTTTTGAGAATAATATTTAAATTTGTGTATAAAACAATTATCGCATGAAAAATGATGAGATTTTAAAATAATTTTCAGTTAATGCCCGGATGAAATCAAGATGGAGAGCAATGTCAGTATGCTACTTGGTGACTTCAATATTGGTGATAACAAAGTCAAAAATAATGTAGTTATATTTTTGAATTTGCAAACCAATGAAAGTCATCTAATAAATTTGTTAAATTAGTTTTAAATTTCAGGATACAATAAACTGCTATTATTTTTCGATTTTCTGTACGGTGTGAAATGGGCACAAATAAAACTGAACGATGGTTGATTCTCTCCAAAGTGGACAGTTAAAGCAACTGTAGATAACAAAGAATAATAAACCTAAATTCCACTTTCGGTGCATTTCAATGAGTTTGGGGTGAAATGGCTCTCCCTTCTGACTGTACAGTCGTATGTTAATAGAGACAAATAGAATGTCTCCAATCGTCCAACACATTGTCCGCCTGAGTAGAACCAATGATTCTACAAAGTACTCTGTGATCATGACTAGACTGAACTCCTTGTCCATTTCTGAAACAAGTGATGTGCAGATCATAAAATTACTATTAAAAGTTTAGCGCCCCTCAACAATTGAATTTCATGCTGAGCTCATTCAACTCAATTGTTGCGGGGGCGCTAAACTTTTAATAGTAATTTCATGATCTGAAGCACATAAATATAATATGAAAAAATTATGTTGTTGAAAAATTATTATTGTTAAAATCACCGGACGCAAGCGAGGAAGAATGCAGGCGAGAGATCCAACCTGGCTTTAAACGAGCTCTAGTTACTAAACACTTACTGCACCCAGCTAAACAGTTGCGCACAGCATGGCAGCAGTTAACCCGAGGTATATAAAACCAGAGGGCAAACAGTAGAAGCTTATCAGGCCTTTGGGTCTATTTCTGGCGATTGTGCCGTTATCGTACTTTTCGCAAGTTTAGAAGTCCGCATGTTTACAATTCTAATTTGCAAAAAGGAGGAATGTTTATACGAATACATACTGTGAATGAATTGTTGTATGGCCGTCTCATTATGCGTGTCTTCTTCTGCCATTCCGAACATATTTGCATTTCTAAAATGTTCGTCAATAGAAGATTAAACTATACATGTAGAATATATGTTGAGCGGCACATTTTAGTTTATATTACCTGTTTTGTACGGCACACCTGCCTTTTACGGCATTTTAGTCCTGACAAATTAGGCTATCGCTCAAAATAGTATTTTGAATGGATTTTCAAGCAAACAGATATGGAAAATTTTATACTTGTTAAGAGAAACACTGATCTCTGATCAGAGTGATTACAGCAGATTTTAAAAAAAATGATCTGACCTATTTTCCAATCTGTGTGGTCCTCTGGGATCCGGTGGATAATAGTTGTCCTTGAATTGAATGTAATACTGTACAGGCTTGATTATATGAGGACCAAACGCTGCAAAAATAGTTTAAAGAAATGATCTCCCCGTTAAGAAAATTACGGTATAAATGCTGTTGTGCAACAAAATGCCAATATTGTGTTGTGCTAAAATAGGAGTGTCCTTTGAAAGGACGTTTTCTTACAAGAGGCTTATATGTATTACTTGGCTCGAGCTTAATGCTTGGCAGTCCTTGTAGATTCAATACTTTCAGAAATTCTAAAAGTCTTTCTTTGGAAGAAACAGTTTACAAAACCTATACATAACTTTCACATCCATTCAAGGTAATCTACTTACCAAAGAATGTCTCCAGATGAAAGTAATGAAATAATGATCTGAGATGATCAGGAGGATATCTCAATGTTGTTAGATACACGGGATTTCCGGTCATCACCTTGTCCAATTCTACACGAATAAAATATTTCATTACACACACTATTACTCCATGCTATTTGATGACACTAATTTGAAGTTTTCGACAGAATTAGTGTAGAAAAAAAGAAGGTCAGAAAAGGCCGGTTGAGACTGGCTTTTGGTTCAATTTTCCGTTGGAAATTCTTACCTTTTCTCTCATATCTCATATGATCTGCAGCGATCATGAACTTTCTTTCCGATGGATTCTCCACGCCGGCTAATGGTTCATTGTGTAACAAATACCTGAAAATAAATAATAGTTATAAATAATCACAATCAAATCATGAAAGTTCTTTTCAATTGAACTTAGTCAATAGACTAATTGTCTGGTAAAAATTGAAGGTCTACGAAAAATTACACATTCATAACAGCTCCTGAAAAACCCAGACGAATTCCACATTCTTTCGATGAGCTATTGTTCCAAAACTGATAGGAATTCCATCCGCCGTTGCATTCCATTATTGTTCCTGTGAGTGAAAGTTACTGCAATTTTAGTAATAATTTCACCCTGAAGATACTCACAAACTTAGATTGGCTAAAGGATATGGAAACATGGTGAACAGGAGCATCGGGATGTCGTGCTTCAGTGCAAATCTACAGGGCAAATAATAACAATTATTACATAAATTTTTCTTTTTTTTGCATTAATTTTAAAAAAAACAAACTATTTGTTTATTTTCATATCGCGCAACATTTTGTAAGAGTACAGTCTTCGTCAGATATTATTTTGAGCAAAAAATTAAAATTTGAAATAAGAAAAGGATTAATCATTTGTCTCAATAATTTGCAAGCTTTTGCCATTATGTACCTATAAAATATATTACAAGCTGTGGAACTGGCAGTTTTGTGAGTTTTGATGTACACGAATTCTTTCTTTGGTTTACACGTTGGGGTCGTTGGTGTTGTGGGCTTTGTCCGCAGTCTGTGAGTTGACCTGGGTGACTGGACGGCCACGGTCCCTTGTGGATAATGCATGGCAAACTGCACTCTTCTCCTTGTGTTTGTTGATGTCTAAATATGAATAGCAAAATGTCATGTTTATCGGAAAGTGATAAAAAAATCCATCAAAGTGTTGTAAGTAAAAAACCATCAAGGTCGTGTTTTGACTAAGCTTATTTGTAGCTGTAACCATTGGATCATGTATCGAATTAACCGTAATCGTTTGCAACTCGATGGTAAAGCGATGCTATCCTAAATAGATGTGTACCATAAGGGCAACAACTGTAATTTCTAATCGTAAATTAGTTCATTACATCCTGGATGCTCCAAACAACATCATAAACGAGAGAATTACCCGGGTAGGCCGGGTAAAATATCTATCACGCTTGGAATAACAAACAAAATCCCATAATAAAAAGAAGAAAAAAAATTTCTCCCATGATCCTTTGCAAGTGGCTGGTCCAAGGTCAAGCCACCTCTGACCTTGGACCAGATGTTGGCATAGCCCAATGTGTGCAGACAGGTCTATCTGCAGTCAAACCCTCCCCCCCCCAAGGAGAGGCAGCTGGTAGGTGATGCAGCCTAGCCTTGAACCATGCTGGCACAACCCAATGCATGCATATGCACCCCTGCAGAAACTTCCAGTTTCGCTTCAATTCTAACCTAATCTTTACGTTTACTGTTACTAGCAAGTAATATTTCGGTAAAATATGTACACAGACATTTGAAACTTGGTATAGGGGTAGATTGGGACCTAAGGAGCGGTGCTACGTAGGTTCCATTCAATTACAATGCATTTTTACCCTGTTTTGGACCACTTTTTCCCAAAAAAGTTTGATATCTCAGGAACCGCTTATCGTAGAGACTCAAAACCACTGCCAAAAATTCAGCACACCCCAAAACCTATATGGGGGGTTTTCCAAGCCATTTTCATGGTTTTTTCCCTGTCAAATTTAAGAAAATGTGCCAGGGTGTAAAATTGGAACTGGCAAAAAACAGAAAATGTTGATTTTGACTAGGAAAAAGTTCCCAAGATATGACAGTTTTTCTTGATTTTTAGCCAGAAAATGTAGTCATAGAGTTCTGAAACTTGGTAGTGGGATAGA
>JBCAUI010000962.1:0-10413 GCA_038406195.1 Haplosyllis anthogorgicola
AATGTCAATTTCACATATAGTTTTCTAATTAGTCTAGTTAGACTTATTAGTAAAAGTAATTTCTGAAAAACTTGTGTTTATATTTTGGCTCAGTCTCAGTGCATAAAAGTCAAACAGCAGGTACCAGCACCTCCTAAGGGTGTACAGGTAAATAGAAGGAAGTATCAACATGTGACGAGATCCACTTATTTCATCTAAAAACCAAGGATAAATTGATCTTCCCATCTATACTAAAAACTATTGGTCTTCTTATCTGTTCTAAAACTGTGGACCAATTGGTCTTCTTAACTATTCTAGAAATATGGACCAATTGATCTTCTTGTCCATTCTAGAACTCTGGACCAATTGGTCTTTCTATCTGTTCTGAAACAATGGGCCAATTTCATCTCCCCATCTATACTGGAAACTATGGACCAAATTTTTTGTCCCATCTGTACTAGAAACTATGAACCCATTGGTCTCTATTCTAGAACTGTGAACCAATTGGTCTACTAAAAACTATGGACCAATTGGTCTTCTTATTTATCTTATTTATTTGAGAAAATATGAACCACTTAGTATTCTTATCTATTCTAGAAACTAGAGATACCTTTAAATTTAAATTAATATGCTAAACCAATTTCATGCAATTTAACCAACCAAACATTTCTGGATTTTAGAAGGCATAGCTATTATAACTTTACTGACTATTACAAATTTTCATAAGAGCTTTAAAATATAACCAACTTATCTTAAAAAAATATCTGTTTGACAACACATATTCATGATTGCTTCCATTTTATTGTGATATATAATGCACAGTCCAATCTTGGTGTATCAAAAAATTTAAAAATTCATATGCAACGAAAGTGCTACAAAAAAGTCTAGGTTTTTCTTAATTCGTACCTAACTTTATTTTGTCTAATTTGTTTAATATGTCTACTTAAATAAGATAAAAATATACCAAATTGTTGCAATTTTTGACCCAACATTGTGTTTAGTGCATGTAACAAATCAAGAAATTCCTATAAATTTTGGAACCCACAGACAATTGACAAACCATGAGACTTTCATGCTGTGTTTTTAATGTGTTATTGTTCCAAAACTGAATAGAATTTCACGATTTGAATTGGATCATTTCCAGTAAAACTACCCTACTATACTGTTTGCATGTACTAAATCTATGGATTAAAGCTGAAATTTGCCCATTTTAATTTTATCTAGACACATTAGACAAAATAAGGCTAGGTATGACTTAAGAAAAACTCCTATTGTTTCACATATTTTGTTACTTACATTGAATTGCTGAGGTCACAGCCACCAATAGGAACAAAAGCCCCAAGATGCTCATCTTCTTTGGATATGTATGAATGTCTTCCTACAATACCCTGAAACAACATGGGGTATTGAAGTGTTTTAAGGCCATTTTGTAGTTGGCTCATTACTGGCTGTGTATTCAGTCAAGTAATGTTTCAGTCCTGTCTGTCTGTTTGTCTGTCTGTGCCTGCATATGTGCATGCATGCATGTGTGTTTGTCTGTCTAACCATACAGGCTGTAACTTTTGAACCATTTGACCTAAATTTCTTTTTTTGGTATGGTGGTACATCTTTATAATATCAGAGTCAAACTTCGGTACCAAGGTCATTGGGTCAAGTTCAAGGTCACAAGAATAAATAGAGTCAAATTTTTAATAGCCTGACATGTTTTTATATTTGTGAACAATACACAAGGTCAAGATCAAAGTATAGGTCAAGGTCATTTGAAAATCATAGTCATTTGAAGGTCAAATTTGTGTCATGAATTATTTTATATTTTAATGCTAATGACATTTTAATGACTATTTGTGAAGTGGGAGGTTTTGACTTAGATTGAAAGGCCTTCTTCTTTTATTAATATTCGAGTAAACAATAAAATAACATAAGGAATATATGAAAATACATAAAAATTAATAAATACAAAAAATATCTGTAAGTTCTGACACATTACAAGGTTAAATTTGTACTGTGACAAAACAAAAAACTAAACCTTCACTTGAATTTCCATTTCTGCTGTGCATATTGATGCTGCCTTCTATTTACAGATTCCCCCTAAGGAGACGCTGACCCTGCTGTGATACCTCAATACACTGATTCCAGACCAAAATATAAACAAAGTAAGGGGAAATAGGGCATCATGACATGACAGTGATTAGGTGTGAGGTTAAAACTGAACTGGGGCAAACCACTGACAATTGTATAGGCCAATAATGGACAGTGCTGTTGACTTGTACATGTATTGTGGAGCTACAACATGACACTGGACAATGCTGTCTGCATGTGTGCATGCACTGCGTCATGCTCACTACCGTTATGCACCAGTGATCACCGATGTCAACACTAAGCACATAAGCACAACATATAAGCACAACACTAAGCTGCACTGTCTGAATGTGGCAGATGAGCAGCAATGGTTTTCACTGTATGGATCTGGCTCTCTTTGTCTTGTACTAAAATTCGTCTAAATTTCCCCGCCAAATCTGCCTAATCTGCCAAATCTGGCTAATCTGCCTAATCTGCCAAGACCGTCAAAAGAATTAGGAAAAAACCCAATTGCCGGGAAAATTACGGGCTCCGCCCCTAACACCGCGCGTACCAGCCGCACTTACACCAGCCGCACTTACACCAGCAGGGCATTAGAGTCCGAGACACCGCAGAGGTAACACCTACTAAGCAGTACGTAGCAGACTAGACAGCCAGTAACACGCAACTTACTACACTTTGCTACTTACTACACTAAGGCTTAAATCACCATGGTTTCTGTTTTATAGAGTAGGAAGCTTTACAGGAAAACCCCAACTGAAACTGAAGAGTATTTCAAGAGACGATACATTTTTTTCTATTTTTTTTAGTGTTTAACGCAAAATGTACAGATAATGAACGGGAATTGTTTTCAAGTTGTACTTTTGCTAACTACATAAACACAGCGTGAATTTCCGTTTTCATTGCTGGCATTATTTCAGGTGACATTAGAGGTTTTTCCTAATTCATGCCCTGCCTTATCTGCCTAATTTAGGCTAATTTCGTTTCCTATTTCTAGTTACTTATGTAATTTTTGAATATTTCACTTTGACTAGTGTAATGATATGAGATTCGTATCTATTTTAATTCCAAATTATGTGGACAGATGTTTGATGCATTTCATAAATATGTAAATTGTGCAACACATGGACTGCCACCAGCATGTCAACCAAGCTGTCTCTACTGATGCAACCATCATGGTTTTCGTCCTCGGTGGATGCAACCGCTGCAGCGGCCGCCGTGGCACCTTCCACCCGTGTATATTGCTATCACACTCATTGTTAGTAAGCGCAGGCAAGAACATGGCGAGATTGTACCTGGGTTGCGGGGGATATTCCCTAGCAGTCTGCTTAGTTCTTGCCATATGACTACAAAAGAATCAACAATTTTGTTAATTTTAAGAGTTTCATCAGCTACATCTGAACAATCCTATTTTCCATTACTAAACTTTTAGCCAACCTACTTAAATCTAGGACATCACGGGTTCCCAGTTTCCCCTGTGGTTTTGAAGGGGTCACCCAATTTTGTTTGATCCTACGCTATCATCATGTCTTTCAAGGGTCGCTTTGATTATCTTTTTGAGCTTGCATATCAGAACTTTGAACTTCATATCAGAATCAGCTAAGATCTATGGTAAGAACCAGTTTCCACGTTGTTTAACGCTGATTTTATTTGTTTAACATGAATTTTACATCGATTCTCATGGAAACATCCTATTATCACTCGCAGCCATGTGCTTCAGATTCTGCTTCTTTTACAGGGTTTCATGGCAGTCACCCACATGGCAGATGAATGTTTACGCATAATATGTCATGCCGAAGAATGTGTCAGGCAGGAAATAATGGCTACAGAGATACAGGAAGGAGCCCTGGCAACACTCCTCACCCCTGAGGATTATGCTTCTATTACTCAGGTAATTACCAGATTTGTATGTTTATTTGATACTCGACTCCTTTGGACACTTGTAGGATTTGAGCTGTACTTAATGCTTACTGTCACACCTTTGGGCAAGGCCAATTTTGGATTCTTTTCTTAAAATTTTTGCCCTTTCTGTCTAGTATGCATCAGCTGTCTGAAGTCTCCCCATGGGTTCAACAATATGCAGGTACTCTTCCTGCCAAATCTCTTCTTGGTTTGCGGTGACTTGCCACAGTGTGTAGTGCTTACTACTTTATTATGAACCCTCCACAGCAACTCACTGTGACTTTCCTCTCAAGTTGCTATTAATAATCTTTTTAAGGCTACTTACGATATTCAGCACTGGTTCCAAGCTTGGCTTAAATATAGGATGGCAGCTTTGTATCCCCTGTGATTTGTTCAGTATAATATGTGATCCAATGTACCATTGGTGGGGGTCTTGAAATTTAATACTTGACAATTATCCATGAATTGAGCAACTTTTTGCCATTTATCAAAGTGTTTTGTAAGACAATATTTATAACTGTAACTATGCCAATCATAGTTCACTTACAAGAAGCCCAGAATTGGATTGGGACTTGGCAGAGTTTCCAGTCATTGTTCTATTTGAGCTTTCCTCAGATATTCAAAGTACAATGTGTTTCACGACTTCGGACCATATGAGTAGAACCTCTTTCCCAAGTCTCCAGGTGCCAGAGCAGAATGTGGACTCCCACAATAATAGCAAGTAACAATCCCTCCAGAAGCACCATGTCCGTAAATCACTTCTTTCCAAATAAAGTGCCCCAAAGTGGTTTCCTTCAACACCTGTTGGTACAACCAGTTTTTAAAATGCACCAAACTAAACAACTGATGTTTTATTGCTGCTTTAAACATGAATTCACCATTGGTATCCATGCTGCCCCTAATGGGCCTGTGGGAGCACCTGCACTAGCCACCACCTTTATACCCCCAATTCACAATTTGGCAACATTGTTGCTATGTTTTCCCAAATACTAGCTGTCAATCTTAGGTAACCTTGACCTCTGCTCATCACCGGGGGTCAATACTACTTTGGTGACATCTCTGTTTGTATCATAGGCAAAAGTGGAACACGACGAGCATGTCAAAGCAATCAAATGGGGTTTAGAAAGCACTGACAAAGACATTGAACAGCTGCAGCAGGAGGTGGTGCAAGAATTTGCTGGTAACTAGATTTTACATCTATTGAGCCTCTTAAAACCCTGCCATTCTTTGCGACACATATTTTGCTATTCTCTGCCTTTATTAACTTGTAATTTCTTTCATTTTTAGACAACCAGGATACCATGGAGTCTTTCCTGCTCACCTCCACTCAGTAGGACAACTTAGAACTGGGAGCGGATGCTCACAAATCTCATCTGAAACATCTGAAAGAAATATGGCAAGTGGCTGAAGAACACTTTGGCATGGAAAATATCCTTACTGAAGAGGAGGCACAAGACATAATGGTAGGGGTGAGTATCACAGCGACTCACCACAGTGACTTACATTTCATCGGTTCTAGAATAACCTGCTACAGTGAATCACTGCATTGAGATGACGATCTTATATCCTCATTTCGTACAGGCTTGTCAGATGTTCCACATCTCTCATGACCTTTGTGCAACTTCACATCCATTGGCTAGTCAGGCTTGGGGTAGAACTGAAATGGCATTAGCTGGTACATTTCCTCCTTTTACTAGGAAGTGATTTCTCATGTCCATCTGGTCAGATCATTAACTATGAGCAAGTCGTGTTAATGATCGGTTCATTGTTTTGCAGGATGCAATGCCAAACATTCCTTCAATATGATTGAAGGCATGTGGGGGGAGCAGTCAGGTGATGAGGCACCAGCCAGCAAATTGTTAGCCCCTCTGACAAAGAAACCCTGCTCTTCCTCCCTGGCCACCACTCTTCCAACCCAACATGAAGCCCGTATAAGAATTGTGAGACTACCATGACAAACGCTACTATTGTCAAGTATGTGGAGATTCAAATGCTAACCACGATAGTGCTCTCACCCATGTTTGTTGTGAGCACCTAAATAAGACATTGGAATGTCCGTACTGTGCATATAGCTCACCAAGCTACTTAACACTGAAGAAGCATCTGGAGACAAAGCACCCAGATGTATCTCTACAGGTGCCTCCCATCCCCACCAACATCCAACCCAAACTGGAAGCTCCGATCACTGACATCCAACCACCACAGTGATGCTACAGTGACTTGTTGTATTGTGACACCATGAACAGTCAAACTTTTTATACTTGATTACCATCTTCAGTGATTATTACAACAATTTACAGACTCTGATTTCCACTGTTGATTTTCCTTATTTCCTAATAGGTCTGAAGACATACATTCCCAGTTTTAGCATGAGACATTTGACCAGTCACAATGACCCTCCCAGGTGCAGGTGTACTATACTGGGTTCCAACAGGTTTCACGTGACCTTTCGGTCCATTTATCTTAACGGGTCACTCGTTGACACCATAGGACTGGTATTTTGTGTCCTGGTGACTAACAGGTCGCATGTTGACCTCAGAGGCCAGTTCTAAAGATTCCGGGTCACAAGGTGACTGCAAGATCATCTGGTTGGTTCCAAAAGGTCACGAGGTGACCTCTTGGATATGTTCCTGTCTCACAGGGTCACAAGGTGACCCTTCGAGGCAAATGGTCTCTTTTTTCATTTAGATCTACCAATCATTGCCAATCAAGACATCCAATAAAACATCAGGAAACCTGGAACCGGAATTATCTGTGTGTCTAGTTATTCCTTTCAACCATTTCAATCATTTAATGAATGAAATACAGGTAAACTTGAATTGATCTATTCTACCACTTTATAAGGAACATTCTCCCACTTGTCCTGTATCTTGTGCTTGCCTTTAAAGGACTTTTATCATACCAGGACCAAGTCTCCAGGTTTTAGTGAGAACATTTGACCTTTTTATCATAATAACACTTCTGCCTAGCACTCTTCTTGAGGCTAACTTCAGCAGCTTTCTTGAATTCCCATTTCATTCGATTCCTAAGTTTTTGTATGTATTTATGGGTGGTTACAGCTGCTACATCAGGTGTATGTACCCTGAACTCTATGTCAATGGGTAGAAATGTTTCTCACCCAAACATCAAAGTGTATGGTTTGTATCCAGTGGCCAATGATTTGTTACAGTTATATCCATGAACTAGTGTGGCAATCTGAGCTTGCTAATTTTTCTTGGAGTCAGGTACGAGGGTACCAATCATGGATATTAAAGTACTGTTGAAATGTTCACACTGCTCATTAGTATGGGCTGGTACAATACTTTTGAACCCTGGCTAAATTGCAGAGTTCAGCTATCAAGCGACTTTCAAAGTTTCTTCCTTGATCACTGATAATCTTTTCAGGGATCCCAAATTTCATAAAGTACTGATCCCACAAGGTCTTTTCTACCACAGGGGCAGTTTCATTAGGGGTAACAAAAGCTTGCATAAACCTTGTGAAATGGTCAGTGACAATCAGTATATGAACGTCTTTGTCAGCCCAATTGGATTCTATCTTCAAGTAATCCATATGCACTAACTTGAGGGGATGAGTTACTTCTATGGGACACAAGGGTGTTTTGTGGGGTGTCACTTTAAAGTGTAAACATCGCACACATGTTTTAATCTTCCGTTCCATGTCAACATTCATGGAAGCCCAGAAGAATTGATCTCTCAACAGGTCAATACTCCTTTCTAATCCCAAGTGTCCAATTTCATCATGGCATGCTTCAAGTGCCCTCTCCCTAAATTTGTATTGTGGGACTACCCTCCTTGGTAGCCTTTACTTTTCTGTACACCAGATAGTTTCTGAGAACCAACTGGTGTCTATGTTAAAGGAGCTTCTTTAAAGAATCTGTGTCCCCTTGTTGATTCTTTCTCTTATGCAGGGTACAGGCTAACAGATGTTGCCATATTTCATTGATGATGGGATCTGCTGCTTGCTCTTGTACCCAATCTGTATTCGTCATTCCCATTCGAGTGACTTGTGCAGCTTTTCCTAGTACAGGAATACCCATATTTTTATCAATGTCCTCAGTATCCCCCACCAGGGCTGGACTAAATTCCACAGCAGTATTGCTGTGACTACTTGTGCTAATGGCACAAATAATAGCTTTCACTGCAGGTTGACTAATGGTTTTATCAAAGACTTCATCTCTTCTTGCCCATGGAATGTGAGACAATGCATCTGCATCCACGTTACTTTTACCTGATCAATAGTGTAAGCTAAAATGATAATTGGCCAGTTTGGCCACCCACCTCTGACCAGTGGCATCTAGTTTTGCAGTTGTTAAGATATATGTCAGGGGGTTGTTATCAGTATACACTTCAAACTTCCCTCCGTACAAATATTCATGAAAATGGTCAGTAACTGACCACTTCAATGCAAGGAATTCCAGTTTGTGTGCTGGATAATTCCTTTCTGATAATGACAGGGTCTTACTTGCATATGCGACAACCTTTTTGTTACCATCATGCTCTTGATAGAGTACAGCCCCCAAACCTAATTCACTAGCATCAGTGTGTAATATGAATTTCTTGGTGTAGTCAGCATAAGCCAAGACTGGTGTGTCACTGCACAACTCCTTGAGTTTCTGAAAAGCTGACTCACAGTCTTCGGTCCACTCGACCAATTTCTTTTTGAATTTTGCATTTTCACCTGAAGTGAGTCTGTGAAGGGGTCTTGCAATCTGTGCATATTTTTTTATGAATCACCGGTAATGGTTCGTAAACCCCAGGAAACTTCTGACATCTGTAACTGTCTTTGGCATTGGCCAATTCTTTATGGCTTCTACTTTCTTAGGGTCAGTCCCTATTCCCTCTTTTGAAATCACATGACCCAGGAAGGAGATTTTGGTTCTAAAAAATTCACACTTGCTGGGCTTAAGCTTAAGGCCTGCCTCCCAGAGTTTCTGGAAAAACCCCCTTAATCTTTGGATGTGTTCTTTGGGTGTTTTAGAAAACACTACAATGTCGTCCAGATACACCAATTTAGATGTAGATCCCCTAAGCAACTCTCCATGAGATGTTGGAAGGTGGCAGGGGTGTTTGTAAGCCCAAAAGGCATCCGCTCACATTCATAAAATCTGAGCGGACCAACTGTAAAGGCTGTGAGAGCTTTACTGTCCTCGTCCATTTCCACCTGTCAATATCCTGCTTTTAAATCTATTGAGGAGAATAGGAGAGCCCCTTTCAAACAGTCCAGAGTTTCATCAATGTGGGGAAGGCCATAAGCATCACTGACGGTCCGGGCATTCAGCTTCCTGAGATCAATACAAAACCTGAGACTACTGTCTTTTTTACGTATGACTGTGCTGGCCCATGGGCTACTTGATTTTCTGATAGCCCCTATGGCTATCATCTCTTGTAGATGTTTCTTAACCTCTTCGTACTGGTGTGGTGGTATTCATCTGTACCTTTCTTTGAAAGGTGTATAGTCTGTCAAATTTATTTTGTGTTTTACCAAAGATGTCTTTCCTAGATCCAAGTCGTTTTCAGTGAAAACGGTTCCATAATCAACCAGAAATGCCAAAGCATCTTTTTGTTCATCTTCAGTCCACCCTAAGGATTTTGGTCCCTTAAAGTCGGGTTTTTGCAACAACTTATTAACCTGTTCTTGGGTCAATTTTGGTGGCATTTTTCCTTGTCTATCTCCTTCTAAAACTTTCTCCCCTGATTCTTTTGGAGCCAATTTTATGGGCATTGCATTAGCAGGAGTTATTGTAGCTACAGTAGACCTAGCTTTTATGGTAACTTTTCTACAAGAAAAGTTACGTAGTCCAATGGCCACTTTACTAGAACCAGGTTTAAGTTGTGAGTATGTAGTAATAGCGGACGTAACTCCTTTGGATCTTTTGGGTTCTATTATTGTATGCACTCTCTTATCATGCCCCTTCACTTTGGTTAGGCCCTGTACTCAAACTGTTTCGACCGGTTGTAGAGTGACATCTTTTGTCAACTTGACATCCCCCTTCACTTGATCCAGAGTGAAAGTCACCCCTTCCCCTAACTGAACGGCTTTTCCCCCCAAATAAGATGACATTCTTGCCCAATCCCACGCAGAACCCAATGCTGTAAATTCATCCGAGGTTCCCATTTGTATTATACGATCTATATGAAGGGTTCCCACCTGAATTGGAACTCTTTTCCCGTAGTGGTAATCATCAATGACCATCATAAGAACATCCTCCTTGAAGGCTTTTATTCCTGGAATTTCCATCTTAGCCTCCACATATACATGGTAAGGAATTTGTCCTCCCCCTGTCCCTCTGAAATTTAACAATGTATGTAGTCCATGAATCAGCAACCTCAGATGTTTTACAAGGTCAACCATGATGGTAGTCATTTGTGCACCTGTATCTATTAAGGTGGTATGTTCTTCCCCATCTATTATAATAGTACTTTCATTAGCCCTCCCTATCAATCATGCCAATG
>JBCAUI010000973.1:0-10413 GCA_038406195.1 Haplosyllis anthogorgicola
TGCAAACATCCAGTGAACATGATCATGATAACTTTGATTTCCGACCCTCTCTACAAGAGATTATCATGGCCAAATATGGAAAGTACGGAATAGACAAGTTAAATGCCCGTGATTTCATCTGTGAATTGATTTCGATTGTAATGATTTGTAAATGCATTGCAGTCGGGTCTCCAGGTGCTATAGATTTGATCACTGTAACATAATACAGATCACTGGATGCTTGCCTTTGGTGTGTTGGAAATTTCTGCAATGACAAGTCCATGGGCTCATGAATTTTTCCATGCGAATAGTTCCTAGACTACTCATGTGAATTTATTAACATCCGATCCCACCCCGGTACCTATGTCTAAATGGCAGACATAATAGTTGTATTATTATTTCAATTTGACCATAGAATTCCACAAGTCATAAAGTGCTACGAAATCAAAAAATGGATTTCATACAGTAAATTACAGAATGGTGTTTCCAATTTATACATGTACTTGTCACTGGAGATTTGGTATTATTTAAAATGCCAAGGTCAGTGGAATTCGTGATATTGAGACACATTTAATATTGAGTACAATAAATTTCTGAAAATGAAAATCCAGAAAATATCCTTTTAAAAATTGGAAATGCCAATTTGTAAGTTACTTTGTATTAAATACATGCATTTTCGAGACTTTTGGCTCATTTGGTATAATTGCCAAAGAGCCCATAGATTCATGAATTGGCCGTCATCCTCGCTGGTGTTATCGTTGTCATCTGGTATCATCTGTGCACACTCACCCTGAGCACACTATTAGTCACAGAGACTTCATATCTTATACACATATGCACCCATGTCCCATCTCAAAGCCTACAAACAATTATGGTGCTGTGATTACCATTTTCAAATTGGCAGCCATATTTGTTTTTTTTCTTTAAAACTTTCTCCTGGATACACAATTAAAGATACAGGCTTCATATTTGGCAGTCTTATGCACCTACATGTCTACTTTATGTCTTGTCAAAATTATATTGATGCCACCTATATTTCTAGTTTGGCAGCCATATTTGTGTTTTCCTAAATCTCATTATTGAAATTTGATCCGAGACACTTAATTTATATCCATGTGGTACTATGACCTGTTTTGTCTTAGTGTTTTGACAATACTAAATGAGCTCAGGTCCAACTGGACCTATTTTTGGCTAATTTGGCATATATGCCAAAGAGCCTGTAGAATCATGATTTGTCCGTCATTGGTGTCATCGGTGGTGTAGTCATCAGTGCACACTCACCCTGAGTACACTATTGATCATAGAGACTTCATATTATACACACATATGCACCCATGTCCCCCATGAATGCCCAGCAAATATGTTGCTGTGACCATTATTCTCAAATTGGCAGCCATATTTGTATTTTTCTTTGATCCTTGCTCCTGGACATGCATTTGATGGAACAAACTTCATATTTGACAGTCTTATGCACCTAGGTACCCTCTTTATTTCTTTAAGAAAGCATATTGATGCAATATATATTTCCAGTTTGGCAGCCATATTTGTTATTTTCATAGATTACACATTGGAGATTTCATATGATACACTTTATTTGTACCCATAACTTAGATTGTCATAGTTTTTTGATAATGCCAAATGAGCTCAGGTACATATGGACCTATTTTTTTATGATACGTTTGAATTTTATATGCCCCTTGTACATGAATTCCATTATTTATGTACGACATCCCTAACTGAGGGGCGACATCCGACAACTCCTGTACTCTTGTTGGAGTAAGTTAACAGAATACATTGCCGAATTTAACGATGTGTAACTTAGAAACCGATGGATGTTTCTGAATTTAATTTGATTAATTCTTGTACATATTGGTTACACTTTTATTAATCATACATGTAATTGCTGAAAAAAACGCCATCTTTCCATGTAGATGCACATCTTTCTTTGACCGTGCAAGACATGATGGATCTAGTTAGTTACCCCGTAATGTTCCTTGATGTAAACATTATTTTAATTGGACTTAATTTTCGTTCATTTGAAACATCTTAGCGTATCCGTATAAACAGTTAAAACTGTGTGGACAACTGTCTTTAATATTTGTTCTATATTTGAATATGGTAACTCTGAATACATGCAGTATAAAGGCACATAACTTTCCATTTGGTCCCGTTATCTTTCAATAAACTGTCCATAATAAATACAGAATAATGTACAATTATTGCTACAGGTTAAATTTTTTTTGGTTAATGCACTCCTCAACTCACATTGTGATTTACTTAATTCTTATTTAGTCATGGTCCTGGTAAAGAGGACTGCGACTGTGGCTAGAAATAGGTGTCGCTGATGCCCAAAAAAAGGGAACTACATTAATAGGTCTGCATCATATATAAGCTGCATCAAAGCATAAAGTCACACAGCAGAAGCGTTGCCAGTCTGTCATTTGGCGCAGTCAAATAACTTTAAACGGGGGTCTTTCTTGTCAAGCTTTTGCTCAGACACCAGTAACAAGCCGGTGTCAGTTGCTGCGATTCCCCAAGGGTATCTGACCTTATTTTCTCCGTCTTCGGAACTCAAGACAGTTTCAATAAATTTTCCATCAGGACTGAACTTGGTGATGCAGTTCGTTCCCCAGTCGGCCACAAGGATATTGTTCATCACGTCAGTGCAAATTCCCCTCGGGTCAGTTATTGCCTGTGAGGTACCGTTTTTTGAGCCTGATTCACTGTTGCCATTATTTGATTCTCCGAATCTGAGCAAGAGTTTTCCAGTTTGATCGAATATTTTAACCGTCCTGTCGAAAGTATCGGTGACCAAAATGCGGTGGTGGCGGTCAACTGTGAGGTGAATTGGGCTGGAGCGTTCTGATCCTTCATAAATGGTGGGGAATGATCTCAGGGTGACCCCATCAATGTCATGCATGCTGACCTGACCCTTGCTCCAGTCGGCCACAAGGTATTTCCCGTCACCCGTGGTTGCTATACCATCGGGCCAGTCAAACATATGAGGTTGCCATGACAATGCAGTGTTTCCATCTGGTGTGTAGAATTTGACAGTTCGATCCTTGTGATCTGTGACAGCCATGTAACCTTCGTTGTCGATTGTTATGCCGAATGGCAAAATGTCTCCTGCAAAACATGAATATGATCAATTATGGACAAAAGTTCAAAATCCCACTATCTTTTTGCTAATTTGCTGAGTTTCAAATTGTTAGAGATGTTTCTGTTGAGGCAACGTGAAGACGTAACATTTAATTTTCAGGTTGCATGTACTTTTATTTTACAGTTGCCACTGATACAGTTGAGTACATTAATAGAAGTACAATTACCTTGAGCCAAGGACATGATGGATTTTCCCTGCAGGTCGAGGAGTTGAATTCGGCTGTACGGCCAGAATCCCTCCACGACAACTACACGGTTATCCCACAGAAAGGAAACATCGTACGGATGATACAACCTCTGCGGAGAATAACCTTCCTTGTTCTTTATCTGAGAATGAAAATTACAATTTTAAATGTTTTCAAAATATACTGTGAGAAACGAATTCGGAAGGGACGCTCGGGAATTTCTCTTAGTAAAGGAGAATCCTATTTTCCCCCCAAAAGGTATGAAAATGACGGAATATTTTAAGGTACCTGGAACTAAAGTAGAACCTGCTTTGAGGGGCCACCATTACTCATGATGTAAATTGGCCGTAAATGACCGGTGGCCTCATAAAGCAATGATGATTTTAATGATTTATCCATGAGAAAACCTCTAAAAACGACTACATGTTGGCCATAAATGTCGGTTGTCTGCACAAAGCAGTGGCTTGTTAAAGCAGGTTCTTCTGTACTGTTGAACAATGGCTCTTGGAACTTTTACTTTTCACGAACAATATGTGTACACAACTGACGATGATGGTCAACATTTAGAATGATTGATGTACAGGTTGGACCATCATTAGATGTACATGCAGGGACTGGTGTCCTGAAGTAAGATGCGGGGCCCAGGAAAACAAACATTTGAATTTGTTATTTATTGACTTTATTTCATCTTCTACTGTTTCATATACAGTTGTACAAAATTACAAATTTATATTTAGGTTTAAAACCTTAAATTTACAATGGACAATTATTACACATGCACAAAGTAGTTTCTTTTACAGTACTTTACAAAAACAGGTAAACAATTGAGTTAACATTTTACATTATACGAAAAGTAATATCGCAGCAATTAGCAATACTCACAGCACAAGAGTAAGATGCTCAGTCTTATTTACAATAAGACATTGCACAATATCACAGATAAGCTTCGACGTAATTTGATAGTGCATATATACAGTGCAGAATCATTAACGCCACGGCATAAAATCCAACGTACTTTCGATCGTTTGCAAGATCAGGTACAAAATATCACAGATAAGCTTCGACGTATGAAATTTTTATGGTCAGACAGAAAGGTACCCACATGCCAATGTAGTTTCATTTTTCTTGCCGAAAAATACTTTTCCGAAATTTCTGAATTTGTCTTGTGTATCTAATCGATGCATTAATGGGTGGTCATTGAGAATGTGGAAACCTTGCTGTTTCATTCCACAGCAAAATCCTCAAAACAAAAAAATATCACAGCATAACATATATGCTCAATCACTTGTAAGATCCTTGCATATATCAATATCACAGATAAGCTTTGGTCAAATTCAGTTGCGTACATCTATGATGTACATACACTGACACCAGTTTAAAAACATTCTTTGGCTATTTTAGTGACGTTCCTTCCTAAAAATTCAAGATTCACCGGGTTTACCTGAGCTAACTACACAATAAAAACATAATACGCACTAAAACAGCCAAGGAAGGTGTTGAATTTTCGTCATTGAAAGAAAGCCCATTTGAGTGCCCAATGCCACTTGATCACACATTGGTCTGACTAGAATAAAGTTGTTATCACAGGAAAGTATTTACATTTTACTTAGCCATGTTTGGTGATTTTTTCAGGTGAAAGCCCATGGCGTAACTGGAGTAGCTCATTCTCTTGTAGAGCTCAATGAGTTCGCAGGAAAGCTGGTAGAGACTTGGGCGGTGTTCTGGTTGGTAGTTTCTGCACTGCGTACCAAGCTGCATAATCTCTGGAATCTCCCAGATTTGTCCCATTTGCAGAAACATCAGTCCCATAGCGTAGACATCGGTTGGGCGGTGTACCCTGCCTTGTAGAGGCCATTCTGGGGCGATCTGCTTGTGGTCCTGTAGGTATTTATTGACGGTACGTCCGTTCATTTCAACCTTCAAGTTGGCTTTGGCACCAAGGGTGGCATGGCTGAAGTCAATGAAGTATGGGATGAATTTGTCCTGCACACGGTGGATGAGAATGTTGTCCAGTTTGATGTCATTGACGATTACGTTGATCTTATGTAGACTACGTAGTTTCTTGGTGATATCAATCAGTAAGCTGACGCATTGGCGTTTTGACAGTTTCAGTTCAGGATTCTTGCTTGATTCGTACATAGCCTCGCAGAGGTTGAGTAAGTCTGTGGACTGCAGTGTGGCAGCATCGCCGATAAATTCCATGACGATGCCAATGGGATAATAATCATGATCTTGGCATTGTTTTCTGTCCAAAGCGCAAAGACCAACTAGTTGTGGGGCCGCATCAGTTCTCTCTACCTCCTTGTAGAACAGAGCCTCTTCGAAGATCTTCCTGACTCTGGAGGGACTTGGCTGGCCGTAGCGCTTGTACATCTTGACGGCAACGTAGGTTCCAGTTGTGGAACACCAGGCCAGGAACACCTTCCCGAAGGCTCCTTCACCGAGTAACTTGCCCTTGTTGTCAGGTTGTTGGAGATGTTCAAGCTCCTTGAAGCAGAGTAGAGGCAATCTGGTGGTGCTGTTCGGGGTGCACAGTTTGTGGGTCCACTGGATGACGGAGGCTGACAGGAGTATGCGGTCCTGGAGAGATGCGAAGGCCGGGGCATCGTTGATGTACCTTGTCGTGCCGATGGGACAGACGCTGCCGAGGTTCGGTTGTAAAGGGCACATCTTGATGTTTGCCTACAAAAATAACACAAGGGATTTGTTTACAGCTGTGTCTAATTATTTTCCATATTATGAAAATCCTTTGAAAAAATATTCCGAAGAACTGATAATGAAAAGTGATTTTCACCGTTCTCATGATTAAATGTTAAGTTTTCCTCGCATTGAGAATGCGTAATCGATGTAATAATTCCCAAAAATGAAAATACACGCCAATTTGTTTCAACCCTATTAAACGTACCATTAATCCTGTGTAGTAAATGTTTTGCAAATATGGAACACTAACATTTACATTAAGGGAAATTTTGACAGGTCAGGGTGCTAATTAAAATGTGCTTAAAATAAGTCCCAAGAGTGACGCACATAAGGGTAGCACATTCCTAGAAAATATGCCACCATGACATTTGGCCTCTGGAGACGGTTGGCAGATTGATCGGCATGTTTTGTGCACATTAGGTGTAAAATATAATTAAGCGTGCTGTTAAGTTAAAGGCCACATGTCTTTTTGACATATTTAATGTGGCTATTTAATGTTTAGTATTTCTTAACGGAGAGTTCTCAATATTTTATTATTCATCATACTAGTGTAAAATGAAATCATAAAACTGCTGCAATAATTTTAGAGACGAGCCAAATCAAATCAAAACCTGCCCCTGATATTTTTGTTTAGTATAGTATCTTTTTTTGACAAATTAATCACAAAGTAATGTAGAAATAAATTAATTTACAATTCTCACCTTTTGTTGAGGCATTAGTGAAGCTGGAATTTGTGTGGAGTCGATTTGTTGTGGGGCCATCGATAAAACAGCCAAATTCCACTTCAAAATTCCTAACTTTATAAAAATCCAGGCAAATGTAGCAGTTGGATGTTGTTGCTTTGGCTTCTCAGATAAGACTAATGAATGCTTCTTGCGGGTCGATCCTTATATGTACGCCAGGCATCAATTATGCGGCAGATCCAAAAGTATGCAGGTAGCCAACTATATCTGATTGATTCAATCAAAAGACACGCATGCATGTGCTAGCGTGTATACATACGCCTGCATACACCCTTAATCCTCGGGAATGTGAATGCTGTCAAAAGTTCAACAAGTCAGGGCAGTCAGCTGTTTTATTCTGTGTTTTGGTTCGGTTTTATCCAAATGTGTTGCGGTAATTGCCCGTTGTTTTCTAGTTAATTGATAAGCCGATTATATGAACTTCAATGTTGCTTATGAGCTGATGCTCAGTGTACTGTGAAATATCCAGCGAAGCACGTACTATATGTACACATGGGGTACCCCGTTTGGGATGAAAGAAGTTTGTGGAGAGTTGCAGTTATTGCTGCGACACCAGCCACGTGTAAGGGCTTGCAGGGGTACTTCAAAGAGGGTAAAAAACAATAGATGTAAGAAGTATACCGTTATTGATAAGAATCGCACCTTTTGCATGTCATAACAAAAAATAACTGTGAGGAACAAACCAAAGACGATAAGAATTGCAACTAGCAAAATCAAAAAGAATTACATAGTTTACTCCACTTTTTTTGTTTCTTCCTCGTATTTTCACCAAATATTATTTTAATTGAATATACAAGAATACATAAAGTAATATAAAGTTTATGGAATGGGAAAAGATGTAACTTTTTACATAGTGCATTGCCGAAAATTAATTCATGTGATTGGTTATTAATTTGTACATAGTGCATTGCATTTAAGAAATTTATCATATTGATATTTATTGACAAATGTATAAAATAACTATCTCTGTATCTCTTTAAGTATCATTATTGCACAATCAAAATTCACTGAGTAAAATATTAAAGATTATCAATTCAATAATAAAGGTGCGAGTATCGAGTACGTAAATATTAAGTACTGTTTGGATATAGGTATTGAAAGTTTACAATTCCCCGTCATCAGTGTACAATTGATGAAGCTTGAGTGTGATACAGTTTTATCATGGTATCACAATGGGAAATTCTCCACCATATGTTTCTAGGAACACGTGCACACTTTTGTGTCAAGTGTGAAATATCTCATTGGTTAGTTAATTATTCTTGATTATCGTCTTGTACACGTGTGTTTATCATTGTGTACGGGGTAAACATATGGTGAAAAAATTAACGTTATATCAATTTAATTTTCCCCATAATTATTATTTACAAGTTGATAAATGAGGGGTGGGGGTGATTGGATGCGGGTAAAAGGGGCACATGGGCTGATTACACATATGAATAGGGGATCAATACAATTTTTATTTGGGACAGGTCCACCACAACATGACCGTTGGGGACAGTGCCCTGTTAACGAAGGTTTTAATAGAAAACACACAAAGTAATGTAAGTTACCTCCCACAACAGCTTTGGTTTGTGTATTGGCATCTTAACGTCACTTGTTGCCATGTCACTTGCCGTGGCACTGGTACTCAAAGGAATCCTGCCTTGGGATTGGTCAGTTTCCATTAATGGCTGTCCACTAGCGAACTGCGATGCATGTTGAGTACTACTGGTTCCAGTTGCAGCAGTTTCTACAACTATGTGTTCAGTCTTTTGCCTCTTGTTTGGGATTGGCATATTTAAAATTTGGTGTCATATAAACCTGCAACACACGTAATTATTGATCAGATTGTATTGATTCACAAGTCAATGTAGTTTTAATATTTGAGAATACCTATATCGATAGAAAATTGCATGTGATAAATAATGAATTAGTGGCCACTGGACAATGGAAATGTCAATACAATGAGCAAGTAATAGTTTTCTGACCACAGGACCCCGAAAAGGTTTCGTACACAATAAGATTGTACTATTTTTCAAACATTGGTCTTTATGAAAAAATTATACATAGTTTTTTACTCAGTTTATAATCTCAATTTGGAATAAGTTGTCATTGTGGTGGTTTTTTTCTTTTGTTCATTGTGTTCATAGCAATAATTAATTCTGTGTACAGTGGTATTGCACATGAATGATATTTCACATGCTCGCAAAATTTGCACGATGGTCAATTATCTTAAAAGTCGAGCCAAGTTTAAACGGACCCATTTTAATGCGAGATCGAACCCACTGCATGTTGATTAGAAGAGATATATATTATAGAGATATATTAAGCTGTCCATTGTTATCCAGTCCGCATATTTTAGGATTATTGGAAGACGTGGTAGAACTTGTCCATGAAGATTAACCCCTAAAGATCCCTAAATGTTGTTTTATGTTAATTTCATTAAATAATTTCAAACGTGGGACATATTCTGCCTTTGATTTGATCTTTTAATTAAGTGCTTTTAATACTTGAGTGAGGCATGTCATTCAGGTCGAATTTATCAACGCACTGAAATCGCACAGATTTCTAATTAACACAGTTTTTATGTGTTTGGGGAAGGACTATTGGCATAGTGAAATATCCCCGCTACCGTAACTGTCTGCATTTGTTGCCAGAAAGTAAGTCTGAGGTCGTATGAGAAAATAGGACATGGGGAGTGAAAATACCTGCGACATAAAAGGATAAACATACACGGAATTCCAAGAAATTTATTTCAGCTATTAATAACATAAAATGCCTTAAAGACCAACGCTTACTAAGGTATGGCATCTTTAACCGTGAAGATGCAGTAGGCATGCACTCTTGGAATTTTGATGCCCATATTCAACATTCCTTCAATAGACTTAAATGAAAAAGTTATTTGTTGCTGCAAAATGTTTTGAAAACTTGTTTTAAAGTAAATTAATTTAAACTCTTACCGTCTGAAGGAGAACTCATTGGTGGCACAGAATAGTTCACAATTTTAAGTGAAATAAATAAAGAACACCACGCAAGACTACCTTGCCCTACAAATACGTAAATACAGTATTCATGTGCCTCGGCTCTTTGAAGCGTGGAAAAAAACATCAGTTACCTTTTACAATAGCTGTGTTGGTGTAGAGTTGACCTGAAATGACTGTTGTTGTCAGTTATTTACATTTTCGTTAAAGCTGTACACTACTTGTTGTGCAGACATTGCTAACTTGCTCGCAATTTTGGCTTGGGTTATTGATTCGATTTGGAATGGTGCCATTAGGATTATTATTGGAGCTGGAAGAAGCTGGTAGGATATTTTGGGAGCTGTTCATTTCCGTGTAGTCATGTGATCTTCAAGGCCAGTCATGTGACTGCCTTTGCATGGGCAATGTAAAAATAAAAAGGAATTTTGTGGTGTCCTTTTTTGGCTCATTTGGCATAATTGCCAAAGAGCCCTATAGAATCATGAATTGTCCGTCGTTGTTGTCCTGCGTCATTGTCGTTGTTATCGTCATCTGTGCAGAGCTGCCCTGAGCACACTACTGATCATAGAGACTTCTTATCTTACACACACATGTTCCATCGCAAAGCATGGCAAAAATTATGTTGCTGTGACCATTATTCTCAAATTGGCAGCCATATTTGTTTTTTTTCTTTGAACCTTTCTCCTG
>JBCAUI010000984.1:0-10413 GCA_038406195.1 Haplosyllis anthogorgicola
CAATACAAATATTGAAGTTAACCCTTTACTATCTATTTCTTAAAAGAAAAGCCACAGAAAAAGCCACTTTGCGACACAAACTTAGTAGGAGAAGATCATATTTCTTTCAGACTTCTGTTAAAAAATGCTAAAGATTGCCGTGTGTTTTGTGTAGAAGAATTGACATAAACTTGCTACTTGGAAGTCCAATTTGCATGACATACAAATGTTCCTGGAAGTGAACTTGATATAGTTTTCTGCAACTTAGATTTTTCAGTACAGGATTTAGGTGGAAAGGTAACAAGGTAACTGCCTAAGGCAACGTCTGAGGCTGAGGATAGTGTCCTAGCACTAACTGCTGTACTGCTGTATTTATTCTTGTGGACAACTCATTGGTTGATGTCTTTTCGGTCTAAAGTGCTCTGATGCATCATCCAGGAGCTGTACATGCGTGATAAGAGTTATTAGATCAACATGTATAAAACAATTTAGGGTTGAAATTAGTCCAGCGTAAGAACAGGGTGTATGTATGTAAAAATCACGTGGTATTCTTGTGATAATTTATCACGGTACATTTTCCACAGGTGAAGAACATGGCTTTGTAGACTCGGGCCGACTCCATGCTGGTGCACAATCAAAGAACTGGTCTCCATCTCCCGAGAGATTTTCTCCGGAGAGGAGATACACCAGTCCAAGTCCAACCTCTGAGTCCAAAAGAAGGTATAGGAGTCCAAGCCCGCACTATCAAAGGGCAGAGAGATATACCCCAGAGAGAAGGTACAGGAGTCCAAGTCCACTTTCCCAAAGGGCAGAGAGGTTTACTACTGAGAGAAGATACAGGAGTCCAAGTCTACATTCTCAGAGGAAACAGAGATTTATTCCAGGGAGAAGGTACAGGAGTCCCAGTCCACCTTCTCGAAGGACAGAGAGATTTTCTCCACAGAGGAGACATTCCAAGGAAAGATATTCTCCAAATAGAAGGCGTTCTCCAAGTCCGCGATCTCGAAGGTCAAAGCGGTTTTCCCCAGAGAGGAAATACTCCAGTCGCAGTCCACACTCGCGAAGATCAGAAAGATTTTCTCCCCGAAGGAGTTACTCGAGTAGAAGTCCACTCGCACAAAGACCAGAAAGGTTTTCGCCACAGAGGGCGTACACAAGTCCAGGACGCTCTCGAAGATTTTCTTCAGGCAGAAGATACAACAGTCGAAGTCCTTCACCTCGAAGATCTGATAGGGATAGACGGGAGTACTCCCCTGTCAATTCACCTAAACGCTATGAACTGATTGACGAATTGATATCTGTGTCATCAGAAAGTCTGAGTGACCTTGACAGAAACCAAAGCCCCTCAAGGTCAAGGTCATCCAGACGAAATAGGACACGATGGAGATCAGGTAGTTGGCACCAAGAAAAATCACCTGAACGTTACAGCAAACGTATCCACTCCAGATCAAGATCCAGGTCACGTGATTGGGACAGGAAGAGGAGTCGTCGTGGTCACTCACGGTCGTTATCAAGGTCAAGATCAAGGTCACCTTTGAAATACGATACCGAAGTGCCTTCTGCAGTCAAAAGGTACTGTAAAACTTTTTTTTGTTTTCAATTAGTATCCTTAAAAGTGTAATTAAGTATTTGTTGTAGCCAAACAACAGGTACATGTAACGGGCCAGTAACATTTTATAAACTACCACTTTAGCATGAAGAATAATAGTGTATGTGTAGAATCCACTAATGGTGACCTTAAATGCAGTGTATGCTTATTTATGGTTACGTTAAGCATAGTTTAGTTGTTTCTTTGATGTGGTGCTCATATTACTTCTCACTTTCATAATGCAACAAACAAGAAACTATAGGAATTGATGACTAGTCGTGTATTTTTGAGAAATTACATGCAGAAAGGTGGTGCCGAGATAGTGCACAACCGGCTTGAAGAATTGGAACATGGTTATACCTTATGTTTTGTAAAAGTGTGTTACTTTTGACAATTTTGGGTGGGTTAAGGGACATATTGTCATGCTTAAATTTCTATTACAATACGTGAATAAAGCCACTGAAATTAAACCTCCTGGGTGTATCTTTTAGAAATATGAAACCGGATTTGGTGTTGTGAAATCAAATTAGATAAGTCCGCTGAACATCTTGTGTAGGACAAGGACAATTATCTGTTGGTTATTTACCATCAGAACTAGAATCGAACGGTGGTTGTGGACTATGCTGTCGAATGGAATAAATTTAAATTTTCATACAGTTTAAGCTAATGCACTTAAAATACTTTATGTAAAGAGCGACTAGATGACCATTTGTAAATTACAAAAATGGAGTGCATGTGCGTGTAAATTTAGATTGTAAGTTTACTTTTCAAATAAAGATTTGCTTTAGGGAATTTACAGAGTTGATTTCTTGCTTTTAACAATGTGCTGAATATATTTTGATGGATAAATATGAAATCACCTTGAAGTAGTCATTGTACTTATACGCCTACATCGTGTATTAATGCAAATATTTTAATATTTTTTCTTGCAGCTCTGTACTCTTGGGTAAGGCGGCATCAGGTGCCATGGGAGGATACATTAACTATCCCACATTAACACCTATACAGCAAACACAACTTGTAAGTAAATACATTGTGCCTTTGCACATACTTATACATGACATAATTTGTCAACGATTAATCTCCTAATTCTAAGTAAACTGGGGGGTGATCAAAAGTTAATTCTCCCCAGCAATCATTGAGAGAAGATGTATTTGAGCCTATTTAGTAGATATTGTGGGTAAAAAGTTGACGAAAAGTTTAATTGTATCCGGTAGAGTTCCAGATCTCAGAATTCGGCATAGTTTCAGATCTTAGGAAACATTTTGACATCGAAATTCTTTTGAAATGGGACATATGTTGATTTATTACTGTTTCACAGGCCCTACATACACTCCTCACTGGATATATCGATATCCCGCTTATATCGATGCTATTTTTCCGCACCAAAAATATCGATATATCCGGGGACAGCTGTACATGAACGTGCACAAGATAATGTAACTGTTAACTCTGACGAATGTGTTTCTGATTTTTATGTTTTGTTTCTTTTTTTTTTCAATTTTTGTATGAAATGTTCGAGCATATTTATTCTTTAATTCAAGGGAATTGGCACAAAGCCTGCTGTCAGGCATGCGGCATCAGCAATTCCTGTTCAAGGTGCAGTTACGTTGAACACTAATGATGGAGGTAACAGTGGGATGCACGGCATGTGGCCACAACAGCAAAATTCAAGTATGCAACAGGAGGAAATCGAACCCTTTCCGGATATTACACAGGAAATCATTTTGGTAAATAAATATTTCTTTTCACTGGTTAATAATATATATAACAAAATTGCACGGTAGAAATAAATAATGGAATAAATCGTTGGAAATTTTAGAATCCACACCGATCAGAACCGAAGTATGTTGCTCATGGACGAAAAGAAACCTTACTACGATATAGATTGAGTGGCAAAATGTCGGACTTAGATTGTGAGAAACTAATCATTCTTCTCGAACCTCAAGTCCAGCTGAAAAATAAGGTAAGTACTTTTGCTTGAAAATAAATATTAAAGATGTTAAAATTTTGAGAAGTTAAAAATACTTTTATATTTTTGTACGTGTTATGTCGCATTCCTTTCTCTTTAGGACAAGTATTATTTGAAGCATATTCCACAAGAGCTGAAAAAGAACAATATTGACCCAAAAAATCCAACAAAAGCAGAGAAACTTACAGCAAAGTTAATGGTAAGTACAAATATATTGTACATGCGTGGCAGTATATCTTTTAAGAATATTTGGTAGCATCTTTATTGCGTTTTGATTCCATTCCAGGTCCTGTGTGATTTTCTGGTGAAGAAAACAGAATTAAGGAAGCCAGATCCTGATAAGCCATATCCGTACCAGAAGGATTTGCGCTTTATTGCTGCATGGGAAAAGGGATCTGCCCCATGGCAGAAGACACATCAGGGAGCCAATACCATAGGGCAGCCCACACAGACGATCCCATTTGGTGGAAATATTCATGCAAGTGCCCACTTTTTGGGCCCACCGATTGGAGGAATTCAATTTGGAGCATTGGCACCACCAGTCGTACTGCCATCTGCAGTTTTCCCACCGGCAAATCAGTTCATGGGAGAAATACCAGTGTGGGTAGTAAGAGAGTGGTACAAGGACGTAGCGAATTTTATGATCACAGTACGTTCTTTATTGTGAGAATATATCTTTTTCGTATTTCTCACTTTTACATGTCACTACTGAAATTTTAAATGACGCCTAAAGTGTGGAGTTTCATGTACATGGTTATTCTTAGAAGACGATATTAGAAGGATATCTTACCTGGTGGCCAAAATGAGTGCTAGATTTCTTGTTGAAGTTAAATTGCATAGTCAACCGAAAGAAAATTTATATCCACAACTTTAAAAAAAAGATTAAATTAAGGTCGCCATTTCCTGAACTGTGTACCTATCATACAAAAGATAAGGTAATATATAATATCTAAGTTCTTAACATCTTAATTAACATATTACATTTCCCTTTCTAGCGTCCGCATTTTCGTGAACCAGTGTACGTTGCAATTTGCCGTCGAGATATTCTGCTGAGAGAAAGAGCTCAAGGAATGTTAGATGACAATCAAACTGAATTACTACTGGCAAATTTAACGTTGAAGTTTATGCCACACGAACAGGTATGTATGAAGAACAAAATTTCGAAGAAACTTTGTGTAAATAACATTGTGCTAAAATCTCCTGTTATTCTTCCATAGTTCAAGAGTACAGTAGAACCTGTCTTGAGCGACGCTGAACTTTTCCTTCCCAAAAGTTGCATAAAAGGCAGGATGTTGCTCAAGACAGGTGTTCAAGGGAGGTACTACTGTATTCTTTTTGAAAGCAAGAAAATATTTGTATGCAAAAGATTGTGGTAAAAGTTATGACATTATTGCCAAACTATTAGCTTTTATGATGATGTGTCATAATTATTTCTAGGAACGCCTGCAAGAAAAAATAACCCAGTACACAAACTTCCTAGGGTTTTCTATGGCCAATGTACCAAATTTAACAAAACTGTTGAGTATCAAACTTATGGTAAGAACATATTTCATCGACATTTCGACGTTAGATGATATTCATACTTGTTCAAATTCTGTTGCCTAAAATATTGTTCTACTTTATCTCCTACATTCAGAAACAGCATTTCGATTTATGTAAGTGGCTTATTTGCCAAATATAATTACACATATATTGTGTACATGTTACTTTTATTAATGCATCAAACTGAATTTTACAATCCTTTATTTTAAAATTATAGGCTACATGTGTCTTTCTAATTGAACGATGTCATGTTCCCACAACGGAGAAAAAGAAAAAGGACATCCCGTATCCATATGAACAGAATTTACTCCAGGCTTGCCCTGGACCGTATCCAGGGCGCTTCTTCTTAGTACCAGGATTGCCTCATATTGGAGGAATCCCACTGCCAATTCCTCCAGTAGGTGGACTGGTGCCGTCACCTCCGGCAAGCTATACTCCCACAATGGTGACAACCACTAAACCTACTGCACCTGTGGTACAGCCTTCACATGTGCCTATTGTTTCTACAAAGCCACGATCAAATCTAATAGCCGTCAAACCGACAGTTGGGAACAACCAAAACTTACCGGTTAGTTTAATTTTGTGTCGATTTTACATTCACTGCAGTAGAACTTGCGTTGAGTGGCGCCCTAATTTAGTACAACTAAAATGTCGTAAGACGTAGGTGTGCCGTCCACTCCTTACACGTTCTACTCTTTAATGAAATCTTCTTTGAACAATGTGTGGTGCTTAGTGTACTTCGTGCTTTAGAATAGTGGGAAACTTTTACAATTGTGCTTTTGTCTTTTTTGGGACCTTGCATGTTTTGATTACACTTTATGGTTTTGAACCGCTTTGCTATCAACTTTTAGACAACTTCTGTTGTGAAACCTGATGTGACTCTCCTCATACCAGATGATGATGATGAAGACACTGGTGTAAACGGAAGGAAAAGTCCCCAAGGCAAAATACCAAATGTATCATGTAATGGACAGTATGAAAACTTCGACCCCTCTCAACTAAGTGACAAACTTGCAGTACAGAACTATGTTGTAGTTTTGGCTGCCCAGAATAAGGTACGCATAATGTCATAACAGTTTAACATGGATTGTTGTAAACACCATATTCGAGAGAGTAAGTACATGTACTCAGTAAGCTTTTGAAATACAGTAATCACACTCATTTCACATGAATATTTCTAATAGAAATGTTTAATACAGGTGGACAAGGCTTTTGCGAAAATAACGATTCCTGGCTTCAAAAATGTTCATGAAATTAAGATTGGCAATGAATCATATGTTGGAAAGTCGAATAACACTGTCACAGAGGCAAAGCGGAATGTAGCTTACGAGACCCTGATGAAAACCAGATATGCGTTCACAGAAATTCCTGAGGAGTTGAAAATGTTTAAGCCTAAAAGTAAGTTATTTAGTGGAATCAGTAATATTTAATTACAAGCAGAGCAGACACGCCTCTGTAAACATGTTATGAGCAGAGCACTTGCAATACGTCTCGAAAATATTGAAGCACGCAGTTATGTACGTGTTTCTGTGCAGACTACAGGAACTTTTGTCGTCAAGTTCAGAGCTGACAAGCTGGATGAACGTGAGTCTTGTTTATGTCTTATTTTCACATCTTTTTTTCAGAAGGATTACCAACACATGTGATCGTAGGAGTCAAGGATCCCCAAGAAAATGCACAAGGCTTTGTAGATATACTGGCTGCCCAAAATAAGGTAATGGTAAAATATTATATTTATACTTGTGACCTGTTGAATAAAAAAGGTGTGGGCTTAGACAAATGTTGCATTACAAGATTTAGTCCTATTCTAAATAAATCAAGGGATATTATTTGAATATTGAATTTTTCTTCCATAGATAAAGACAAAATACGGAGTTTTTGACAATGACGACGGATCTAAAAAAGCGAACCTGACGTTGGGTTTAGAGATCTTTTACGCAACCGAAATGACAGAGAAGACAGCACGGGACACTGTAGCATACATTGCACTGCAGAGAACTACCTATATGTTTACCAGTCCTCCCGAAAGGATTATTTCGGTGCCTCCATCAAGCCAGGTATACATAATACGCAGATAGGGTAAATATTTTTTCATTTCAGTTGGAGATGTTATGCCCATAAGTGTGCCCTGTTGTCCTTCTATTTCAGAGTACAAATACATCCAACAAAGGATATAGTGAAATACAGAGAAAGTGTAATGATGTCATGGCGAAGCGAAAACGACATGAATTAGATGAAAAGGCGACGCAAGCTGCAGCAAAACGGTTGAAACACATGGGTGGCTTGTCGGCCAAAGAAGTACAGTTAATATCCAAGAAACTTTCAAAGTTGGCTACTATGGTATGTAACAGAATTTCTTCATTTGAGTATGAAACTTTCTAAAATAAGAAGGAACAGAATTGCACAAAATTGAATCTGTGTGCAGTCTCTAATTTTTATGGAGTTAATAAGATAAATTGTACACATGTATTATGTGAGCTTTGCGTCAAATTTAATATTGTTCCACGTTGGCCTGTTTTCTCACTTTTATCGCAGCATCACTTTGCTTAATATTTCATCAAGGCACGGAAAGCTAAAGTACATCAAAGTGGCTGGAAATGGTGGCGTGTGACGAAGCATTTAGAGTATGTAATAGACCTAATTCTGAAGAAAACGTCTGGTGAAAAATATGAGTAAGTATACACTCCTCCCCGGATATATTGATATTGCTTGTATCGATATCGTGCTTATATCGATACTTTTTTCCGCACCAAGTTAATAGACCCTAATATTAAGTGGTTCTGCTTATATTGGTATCCCACTTATATCGATGCTAATTTCCCTCACTAAAAATATCGATGTATCCGGGGACAACTGTAGGTTCGGTACAACGTAAGAACAAGTTTCCTTGAATTTCTAGGAAAACATTGAGAAGAGAAACCTGATGAAGATGATTATTTAACTGTATGGTGGGGTCTTTTATATTGTAAACTAAATGGAGTAATTTAGATTATTTCACACCATGCTGATGGAAAAGGGTTGGTGTTATATTTTAGTGACGAGGAATGGGTAAACGAAGCCACTGTTGATCCGGACTACTTGGCACAATTTAAATTGGGTTTCGAAAATGGCAAGAGCAACTCCGAAGGCAACGGGGCTATAGATTTGACCAAAGAAACGGCTACCGAAGGTAAAACTACAGCTTATGACGACGATGAAATGGATATCTACGAAGATGTTATGAAACTGGAAATAAAACAACAACCATTAGTTGAACCGATCGTTCTCAGTGATGATGATGATGACGAAACAGAGATGCCTTCAAATGAAAGCAACAAAGTCACCGAATCTGCAATGGCCTCCAAGGAGCAAATCGAGGACAACGTTACAGAAAGTAATGATCAGTTTACTAATAACAATGGAAGCACCGCTGTTTGTCGAAAAGAAAGTACGAAACCAATAGTAATCCCAGATGACACTTCTGGCATTCATGAGTCAGAAACAAGTACTAGTACCCCGGAAGAGATAGACGTAGAGGGAGAACAATCTGAAGATGAGACTATGACTATTGATGATGAACTGATGGAATCAACGGCCAGGACAAGGTTACACGTCAGAAAGAAAAAGACACCGGATACGGAAGGTAGAGTAGAGACTGAAACTGATAAGAAAAGAGGTGAAACTGAACTTTCCACACCATCAAAGGAAACTCCTGAAGTAATACAAGTACCAAAAGAAGCAACAGCCAATACATTACCACAGGAAAATAAAGTATCTACACAGAAAACACCTGATGTAGCACAGATGCCAACGGAAGTGGTACACAGAACAGTACAACAACAACAGAAAGTATCAACTGAAAAACAAAAATCTGAAAATGTGTCACCAATAGTACAAGAAGTAGAGAAAACATCAGCGTCAGTGCAACAAACTGAGCCATTAAAAGATATGCCAACCCCATCAGTTGCGCAGCCAGTACAAAAGCCCAAACGACGGTTAATATCAGTGAGTGCTGCATCAATTGCTGCAGGTGTCTTGTCTGGTTTAGGTGTGTCGACAGAGAAGGATTCTTCACTGACATCAGGTTAGATATTTTACATGTAGATCAGAAACCTTTCCTCGATTTCTGTTGTACATTTCTGTATTTTCACTCATGCAAAGTGCATGAACTGATAGATTTCTCACTGTCACATTTTAGTTTCTTTAGAAATTGTGATGCATACATCGATACATACGTTTGTTATTTTGAAATATATTTAGGTAGTGCCAAAACTGAATCAAGTAGTTTGCCGGGGATTGATGCTGGCACGACACTTGCATTCCCGAGAATACCACAAATAGAACCAGAAGATTTGACGATGAAACCGGTACAGGAAAGGCACGAAGCAATGAAGAAGAGAATTGAGGGACTGCTCGACCAGCGGGAGAAAGAGAAACTGAGTAATGTTGAAACTGGGGAAATTATAAAAGCCATTAAGGAACACCTAACTGCTGACGATATGGTAAAGGTCAATAAAACCACATCCAAATTGGCAAAGCAACACTTTAAAATCACTGGTACGTATTACAGTTGAAGACATATCAGTTCGAAAGTGAAGTGAGGCAAGTTTACTTAACCATTCGGTTAAGGTTAGAAATGATTGATGTTAACTTCGATTCAAGCTTCTTCGATTTTTCTCTTTCTTCGAATGTATTTTATTCTTTTAAAATATAGCAATCTGAATCTATTGCAATTCAGTTTGCTCGATTATTCGCCTGCTTCGATTAAATTTTTTGTTTTCAAAAAAATTGAAGAAACCGTGGATGACTGTAACTTCGTTTCATTGCAACTTATCATCGGTATCCGAATTACACTTATCAATTTATTAGTCTTAGGGCCGAAAGGTCATCAGCATAAATGCTTTGAAAATTGGTGAAGTAGTTGTTTAAAACACTATTGTATTTAAATAGTGTGACATGCTGACTGCATGCAAGGGGTGTTTTAGTAAAACTGATTTTTCCATGTGCCTGTTGGCTATATTTTCCACTTGTAAATTGCTCGCTTTCATCCCTTTTTTTTATCAGTTAAACACTTTCTGAACCTTTTCCAATTCACAAATCTGATTGCAGGTGAGAAATCACCATCTCCAGCATGGAAATTGACTGTGCGATTAAAGGTTCTTGGTCGGTACATCCTGCATAAACTACAAGGGATTACCGGAGAAAAGCCTAGTGAGGTGAGATCAATACTCAGGGTTCCCACCACTCCTGGAAAACCTGGAAAAGTGACACTAGGCTTTCCAGTCCTGGAAAAGTACTGGAATTTGACAATTTTATTAAAAATCCTGGAAAAATCATAGGTATCCTGGAAAAA
>JBCAUI010000995.1:0-10413 GCA_038406195.1 Haplosyllis anthogorgicola
TTTTTAATTTGCTTCTTTGACTTCTTTTTAGTCTTCTTATTACCTCTCTCTACAACTGGGTTGCTATCTGCTTGTCTGAAGCTGAGAGCTACTTCTGTAGCAATTTGGGAACTGGGAATTGAACCTTGTCTCTCTTCTACAGTTGTCCTGAGTGGGTTATTTTGTTCATCCTCCAAGGATGAGTCATCAGTATTATAGTTGGAGGCCATAATGTTAATCTGTCCATAAGCAGCTTTTAGATCCAATTTATCAAAGAAGTTGAGTGGAGGCAGCTTATTAAAAATTGTCATATTAGTGTGATGCTTCTCAGTCTGAATAGTCTTGTCTGCTCAACCACTGATTATGCTGCTTTATATGTATCTTTCTGAGAAATTTGCACCTCATGCATTCTCTTGCCTTGGCTGATCTTGTATTGTGGCTGTACAGGTAGACAGGTGATTCCTCATCTATCTCCTTGGATGTATGATCCAATCTAGCGGATTCATAATCCTAGTCATTATGTGTATTATTAGAATGACTAATATAACAGTACCTGCACTGACTGTGGTTGTTGGCTGTTTTCTTGTATCTCAGTGTTGATGGGCCTGAGTAGACCATGAGGCAGGGGTGCCAGATGAGCTCAGCTCCTGCTGGTATGATATTCCTGTCAGGCAAGGCTGGGCACATGGGCAGAATTGGAGAAGTATGCACAGCATCTAACTCCACATCCCAGTCCTCTTCTGCTTCTGGTAACAGCTGGTTTGGGTAGTGTCACCCCAGTCTTCTTTGGGTGCCTCCTGTCTGGGTGCAGTGGCACTCAGCAGGTCCCAATCCTGGTCTTCCCATGCCAGCTCTGCTGCCTGTGTTGGACTGTTTTGGGGTACTCCTCTAATGGTGGTATTGCAGGTGTAATACAATTTTCTTCAGCAAGTGCCACTATTATAGATGTATGATGATTTTCCTCAGCAAATGCCAGTATAAGATCATTGACCAATTGAGGAGTATCTTCAGGGACAGTGTCTTCACAACTGGTAAAGTTGTCCTCTGAAGGGTCAACATCCAATGTCACTACATCTTCTGTGTTTGTAACTTTTATTTCCCTTTTGGGCTCAATTTTGAAATTTTCTGGTGGTACTCTAATTATGTCTGTGAGCGAAAGTTTGTGAGTTGGTTGTGGATTTGAATTTAATTGTGATTTGGATCCCTTTTGGGTCTACTTTAAAATAATTTTCAAATGGCAGTCTGTAAGTTCAGTTAATAATGATTTTAGGGTGGCCGTATCTTGCTGTATATTTTGCAAGTCTGCATGGATGGTGCCCTGATGGTATGCCTCCATTAGGTGTCTGATGTCTTTGCCACACTGTATGTGTAATCTAGCAAAGGTGACAATTAAATTATGGTATCTTCTATTTTGTGTCTTAATAATATTACAAAGGTGTTGGACAGAAGATAGATAACTTTTTGATAGTACCTTATTGATAATGTTTTTGACCTCTTTCTTCTCAATTATCTGAAAGTTGGAATAGGTTTTGATGATGGAGTATAGCTCAGCACCTAAAGTTGTAGAACCTAGCAATGGTTTTTTGTCCTCTATACTATCCACTCAGTCAATTGTCTTGAGGAGTTTTTCATTGCAAATGTGATCCAGATTATAGCTGCTCCATCATTCCCATAGTACTTTCTTGTGGTAGTTTTCTGCTGTTTTTCATTGTTCCTCTTCTCTCTCCTAGCAAGGACTTGATGGAGGGGTGTTCACAGCTGGAATCCTGTTCCAATATTCTCCTGTTGACCTTGGGTGGTTGAAGAGGGAGGTTTTGTCTGCTTTCTACCTTGGACTTCCTGTACCTTCTTGTTGTGAGTGGGTCCAAAAGCTTTCACCTTTTTGATAGCTTCCAAGGTGTTTATAAAGATGTCTCTTTCTTGTTTCTGATGTAAGGTTCTATGAAGTTCTATTATAAAATGAATTGTTTGGTATATCTGAACAATGCTTAACCAAAGTTTCCAATGATAATTAATCCAAATATACTTTTTGTATGGCCTAAGTGAGCTCCAGTTGCTACTCCAGCCAGTATCCAATATATTGTCCAAGTTGTCCATAATAAAGTTGTTACACTATATAATTTTATTTGGTACCAAGTTGAGTCTATTAATATGCAGGTATAGAAATAGGATAATGAATTTATATCCATTTGTCCATGTTTGTGTTTATGATACTTGTCTTCTGCTTACGCCAGTGAATTTTATTATAATTTTGATGCGTCTTTGGCAAACGCCGGTAAAAATGTTTAATAGATTATTAATAATCCATTTTTAAGTAATAATTTGTAGTTAGTAAAGTTAATCTAAATGATCCTAAATTTTCTTAGGTTAGGACCTCCATGTAGTAAGTAGCTAAGCCTAGGTTGCATGTTTCTGGCTGTCTAGCCTGCTAGTACTGCTTAGCAGGTGTTGTCTATCTGGTACCCTGGGCTCTAATGCCCTCTCTGCCTAAGTGCAGCTGCTAACTATGGGTGTTGGGGGCGGAGCTTACGTGCGTAGCCCGTAATATCCCTGGCACTTAGGAGACAAATTGCTCTGTTGATGCTATCAGGCCTCGGTTACAGATGTGAATAATGCTACAGAAAGACATTACTGAAGATAGGTTGAACCTACCGCCGGCATTTATAAGTGTTTCATTTCCTGCAGGATGACCTATCAGATCGAACTGTGACAGTGTCATGTCTGATGCCATCTTAATGGAGCGTTCCGGGCCATGTGTCCAAACATACACCACGTCAGATGATGTATAACCATCTGAAATTATAACAAGGAAACTCAAAAGGCAATGCAAATTACACAACCAAAACAGTTCGTGATAGCCTCCATCAATCTCAAAACAACCGTATTCACACTGTTCTCTTGATGCGTAATGCACAACGTGAGATTCTTTTGTTTTCCAATGTGTAATTCACGTTGTAGTACACTAACAGGTTGTAGGATGTAAATCTCGTAATGATGGAAGAGCCTTATGTAAATCCATAATAATAACTTGAAGTCCCATTGACACAATGTTACAAATGGCAAAAAATGTCATCTTATTTGCATTTCTGCAAATAGGAACTTATGGACCAAATATCCCTTACATCTCTCCTTATTTCTCTAAAATGGAGATGAGAATACATAAAATAAATATTTTTGCATGTATTCTTGTCCTTATTTTCAGAAATAATTACTTTGCTTTAATACAAATTTGTCCAAAAGTTTAACATTGTGTCAATAGGACTTCTAGTGGCATTATGGCTGTTGCATCATTACGAAATTAACATTACATGACCCTGACTGAGGACATGAATTGTTGCTCAAACGGTGTGAATTACATCAGTCGCAAAATGTAATACAAAAACTGCTTCAAAGACCAGAAGCGATAAGGGATAAATGATATATTGTGTCTTCCAGAATCTGTTTAAGAACTGTTTACTGAATTGCTTACAGAGATATTTTGCACATAATGGAAAAGAAGACCTTCATTTTGATAGTAGGAGTAAATGTTTAATGTTCACCATTCTTTGCCAATATATTAGCTATAAATTTATCGCTAAGTTCCTTGAACCAATTACTTTGCCGAGATGTTGTGAGATTAATATGGTTCGCAGGCGGTTTGATAAAAGACCTTCAGTAATCTGTTGTCACATAATGAAGCCATTAGATTTCAGTAGGCTGCTTATCTAATGTGCTGTTTATGGTGAATACAAATTAAGTGGAATGAGACATTGTGTGCTACGTGTGAAGGCTAAGAAAGTACTAAGGTGCTGATTTATCAGTATGATGAAGGTAAATTGAGATATTCTTTATTTTTAAAGAAGACGCGTGTTACTTTAAAGACTTAAGAAATTGGATGCCATGAATTACGAAGATTACAAAGTTGTGGTGTGTAGAAAGAAAATTATCTAAGGAAATCATTTTTATTTCGGTTTTAGTAGTCCTTCAATGTTCAAATAAAGATACCATTAAAATGCAGACAATCTCCATAGTCTCTGATTGTGTTACTTCGTGGCATTTCTATACAGTACTTTTGGTAAAGTTATGCTTCTAGATATGTTCATGTACAATAGCCTAATTATCAACAGTTCGAACAGAATGATACTCAAAGATGTCTTAATGTCCTGTGACACTGTTTTCGCTTAAATGCTTAATTTTTGTTATTTCGTGGCCATTCAAAAGCGAGGAAAATGTCAATAATAAGCTCAAGGAAATGTACTTACGTGAGCCAAACCGAAGTGGACAGGTTTGCGTGTCCATCGGAAAATTTTCTAAGTGCATGGGACAAGTGGCTTTAATAGTTAATCTGAAACGAGAGAAAATTTATAACAATGTTAATTAGTGACGACAATTGTGTAGTAAACCTCCGCATAGTTGGAGCCACTGACACTCCTATTTCGGCTTTCAAACAAACAAAACTGCTGAGGGTCGAACAATGGACCCTCAGATCGGGGTTGTAACGCTTTGTCAAATAAGCTATCCAGGCAGCCTTAACATCCACGGAAGAATACTTCACGCTTTCCTTTGTACATGTTTTTGCACCATATGGAAATATTTACAAAGCATAAAAACATTCCATGAGACGTGAATGACCTTGATAAATTTCAAAGACAATTTCATTCTCCTAAGCTTTTTGGGGAACAATAAGTGCCTTTGTTCGATAGAAAGGTACAGTGTGAATATTTTTTCCCAAATGAAATCAATTTCAAGAGTTGTACAATGGATTCTTGATGTGACTTGAATCTAGTCTTTACGAAAGCTGTGTACTTTGTAAATGTTAGTATAGTTGTTATTGCGGACGGAAAAGCTGTTACACTAAGACTAATATCCGCAGCACCGAGACAGTCCGGAATCTGAACGAGCATTAAATATCAATAACACGACCACCAGTATACTTTGCGCAGTTTGTTCACTTGATGTCATAACATCACAGAAGATTTTATTACATGGAAAGAAATGAGCTTCAAAATTGAGAGGATCTCAATGGAACAGAACCAAAAAAAGAAAGTGCCAGGTTCAGGAACAAAGGAGTCTTACACTATTTTATTTCTGTATGTTCCCAATTTTACGTTCAGAGGATGAAATGTCTTCATATTTTAGAATTAATAAATTTTGAGTAGTGCTTTTGTGTGAGTAAAATGCAAGGCATGAATATTTATTGCTCACAAAATCAAATACATTTCAGGAGCTGTGTCAGTGACATTTGCTTGCTGGGTACATCATTTTAAAATATCAAATACTTTTTTTCTAAATGGAACTGTTAATTTTTATTTCATTTGGGCAAAAGTTGTAGCACCTTAATGTTAAACCTATGCTCCCAGACATACATGCCTTCTAAGAAATATAACTAAAACAGTACCAAGTTGAAAATTAAGAGATTCTAATCCTAAAAAATACTTCTTCAATTGGTTTACATTTTGTCAAACTCTGCGAAAATAAAATTGATGTAAGGGTTTGAAAATAAAAGGGCCTAGCATTCAGTCTGTTTCCTCCCAAGATAAAATATGAAAGATAAATACTTATGATAGTCTCTTACCGCATTGAATATAATATTTTCCCATCTCTTCTGATCCTGAGTAGTTTGTTTGGTGAGGTGACAGTGTGTAGATAAGATCTTCTTCCATTAAAGAAGTGCGTATCTGGTTTCCACAGCCTGTCTAATATACTGATGCTTACCTAAACAAGTACAAATGTACAGATAAGATATGTCTATGTGCTGACAGCATCAAATAAATTCACTCGAATAACAGCACAGCATGAAATGATGCATGATTGAAATTTTTGTCCTTCGTTAACAGTACTTAACTCCGGCAACTTTCCGGAACAAAGCAATTCCATGCTGTGTCATTGCCTCAAACAAACGCAGATGAGCAGCTCGTGAAATTTCTATCATTTTAAAAACGGATAAAACGAAAAGGAAGCGAAATAATTTCACTCTGTGCTTTTGATGTGCTATGTTCCAAATAATAGGAATTGAATTTACATTTAAAGAACTAAAGATCATATTTTCATTATCTTTGCTTTATTGAATCCATTTAAACCATTTCTATTTTAATAAATGATATTTTCTTCAAGGTATCACATATCGTTGATGATTAGCGTGTTTGCAAAAATGGTAAAAGAATGTGATGAAACCAAGGAAAATAAGTTATCAGATGTCTGTTACTGGAATAACACAGCCTACATAAACTGAAATTGATAATAATTTGCTCTGGACTCTTCTTTCTAAAGGTTAAACTTATTTCATTTAAACTTATAACAGTGAACTTTATCTTTTGGTATAATTATATCATATGTTGCCATAATACACACTAGTCTTCATAGAACCGCGTGTAGACGTCTTCTTGAAATATATTTGAATACGGATAATGTATTGAGTACTTACAGGTAATGTTTTTAAATTGATGCCACCGAGTTGCCAGGTTAAACGTGTATCCACCCAGCTCTGTCTAAAGTAACAGTCCATCTGATAAGCCTGCAATACGAAGAGGGCAGATCAAGAAATTGTAAGAAAAAGTTTCGGTCCGGGAAATGCTGGCCTATGTGAAGTGTCGCCTTAAGTTGATTGCAATAGTACAGGCAGGCCAATAGATGTCTCTGAACTCATTGAAATTTCGTGTCGAAACTTTTAATAGGCCTCTACGATGATTTCTTGATCTGTTGTAGAAAACAAAACAAGGAATGAACGGTACACAGAATTGGTATCAATGTGTACATAAGGGTACATGAGAGCTCCCATATAAGGTACCGTGTTAAATTTCTGACACTATTTCCGTATACTGAGTTCCATTGTTCCCCCAAAAAACAATGTAGGTTTTTCCTAATTCGTCCTTTGTCAAATTTATGTCATCTGTGTAATTAGATCATTGCGCAGAATTTGTATCAATTGTGCACGCAAGGGCAAAAAAGGGAACACCCATAAGGTGCCGCATTAAACTTCTGACGAGAATTCCGTGTACTGAAAAACGTACTTATTCCAGTTTAGATACTGGGTTCTGTTATTTGTTAATTGAACCGTTTTCAGTAAGACCTTTGCACTTTTACATCGTTTGGTACCCATCATTTGAATGTAGTAAATCCAGGTAACATTAGAAATTAGTATCTGTCAATCCTATGTAATCAGACAGATTAGCGAACATCAAAAGCACAGCGTGAAATTCTTTCGTGCTGTCCTTTGTTCTCTTCGTTTCCGAATTGGTACGATTTCTGTATACAGTTTCATCTTTTAATGCAAAAAACGTACCATGTCTTTCTCTGATATTGGTCCCATTGATCTGACATTGAGGTTGACGTCCACTGTTATGGGTGCGCCTGTTGTAAAGAAAGATATACGAGTATTTGAGAAGTAATCACAATAGACGTATATGATGGTTTCTCAAGCCTAATAACCATGATCTCGTTCAACACTGGAAATTAGACTCAAGCAGGAAATTGGGCAAAGCTTATCATTTGACCATCTAAATTGGTTGTGACATTTTGTAATGCTTATAAGAAAAGCTTATGCCTGACATCATGACATGGTCACATTATTTGACCCTTAATGTATTGATTGTGTGGAACGTCGGATAATCCTGGTCAAGCTAATTATCTTGTATTGTCACTGTTCATGAAAATTGTATTCTATGTGTTGCAAATTTGTATCAAATGATTCAGTGTTTACCGGAACCAACTTTTGGAGCCTTTGATTTTGTGACTACAGAGGATGAACTGTCTGGTTAAGGTTCTTCATTTTAAGAACAATAGGCTCTTTTGTCTGAGTCAAAGACACAGCATGGAATTCCATTGACGCAAAATGAAATCCATTGCAGGAGCTGCAGTTTCATTTTGTGAACAAAATATTTTTACAGCATGTCGTTTACTTGAAGAACAAGACAGTTTTTGCTATGTTGTGTTTGAATAAAATAATAAATTTATGGTGGATAGATTTGAATAGTTCTGACAGTATTGCAAAGTTTTCAGTGCCATTAGTTTTTTTCTGGTATTCAGCTTTGATAACAATTTGAAACTTCTACCTCCAAAGTTTGGTCTCAGTTTCCTATCGTAGCCGTCCAGTAGTCTGTCCAGCAGGTCAGTTGTATTGTAAACAATCTCCAGCCGTCGTCCTTCCTTCTTTCTCTCTATCTCACTCATCGAAGTTGGAGTCACATCATCGAATCCGCCCACTGCTTGGATACTGCAATATAATACAGCTTAACTTGATTGAACATGTCATCATTCTGCCCTTGCAGGAAACTTAAAAGGGAGTGAAAAACAAAGTGTTACTTCTGTTTCATTTCGTAGTATGTAATATCAGTTGTGGAACAACAGACTTCTGCTCTCTGCATTCACAGCATGAAGAACTTTTGTCCTCAAATTAAATAATCTCAGACTATTTCCGTTTTTACGAATACCTTTAAATTTGTAACTACAGTACAGTTGATTAAGTACGGTATAAAACATAATGCTACTTTATAAAATATACTAGACCTATGTCCTTTACTGGGGAGGACATTCATAGAATTTTTAGAAAGGCGGACATATTTGTTTGCCTAGATAAGAAAATATCAACACATATATCATTTAAAAGTGTCCCTATTCACGTTGTCAAGTACATTTCTATTAAGCGGCACAACACTTGAACTTCACGCTGAGCTCATTCCATTCAGTTGTTGCTAGGCGCTTAATCGTAATTTCATGATCTGTTGATGGAAACTGCTCCCAGATCATAAAAGTTTAGTGCCCCATAACAAATGAATTGAATGAGCTCAGCATGAAGTTCAGTTGTTGCGGGACGTTAAACTTTTAATAGTAATTTCATGAACTGGAAATATTCAAATTAACTTCTGATATTCAATCTCTTTGTTTGTTCATCCACCTTTTGATTAATTTTATCGCATCTTATACCACAGGTGCACTTTTATTCATTTGCAGCCATTAAATGATTAGTGGAAATACGCTGTAATTTTTATGTTAATATGGAGTCATTATAAGCCATATTACATTCATACGCATGCAGTGTCGAGAAAAATTCGCCTTCTTAATGGCTGTTTTACGTGAAACGTGCGTACGTACTGCTAACCTGTGTTGACAATAAGAAAACAGAAGTACATTATCTATCTACCTTTTCTATGTCTTTATCTGAAAAGTACATATTTCTAGATTAAAGTTTATTTTCTACTTTCCATTATGTTTAACTCGATACCATTTTCATCTGCAACAATCGATTAGCTCTCTCTATCTTTAAAATGATTTGCAGCACATCATTATACTAAAGATTTGAATGTCACGTGGCCGCCACCCTACCAAACATCTTTTATCTTCTGTCCTGTGGTTTGATAAGGAGGATCTCCCCATAATCAGTATTCTGTTCTGTGATTGGATAAGCCCTTTACATAAATTATGTTAATGGGGTTTCAGGGGGAGATCCTCATTTGCTGGAATAGTAACCGCCCAAAGGACGGGTTCCACCTAGTTATAGCTAACACTTTACAATTATTACCACTCTCTTATCTAATTATGTCTTTTGTCAGTACGTGTTGTCCACCTACAACATTAATGATTTCTCAGTTAACAAACGGAATATTTCAAAGAAAGTGCTGCATCTGCAGCTGGAATGGGCTTAATTAGACCATGCTGAGTAGAGTCCGTTACCTCCGTCTAAAGTGAACCTATGAAACTGATTTAGTAGCTTCATTGACAAGATTAACGTAAGTGGAGAGATAATTTATTGATCAAAGCATTATGTTATGAGACAGTAATCAAGTGAGATGTGGAAATTTATTTTGCCCATTTGGATCTGGACTTATTCATGTCTGTACGTGATATGGAGTAGATTACGAGGAATTCAGGTCCAAATTCCTGGAAATGTTTCCATCTTCAACTAGAAACATGTCATTTTTATTCAGCAGTTCTGCTTATGATAAAAACTATTTTTCTTTGAGATAAACGGTTTTATTTTTATTTTTATTTTCATGGTAGCTGCCTCAGTATCTCCCGTTTTTAGATGATCCGCCATTGGGCTCTAAAGACAGGACCATTGTAACATTGTGCCAAAACCATATCTCACACAGTTTTTATGAGAACTGGTTAGTAAACATAGTCGAGACAACTGGCTAAATTATGATCATTTTGTGGTTAAGCGAAAAGCACAGTGTGCTCTTTAAGGGTCTCCATACACAGCATGTACATGTGTAAGGGTATAATGCAGATGGAGAAATGTCAAATTGAATTGACCTTTAATCACAGATGGCATAGATGCATACAATAGCCGCGGCTTTTAACATAGAGATAAAACAAGAATGCCTTCCAATCAAAGGCCGAACCGCCTGCTTCGCAAATAGTCATTAAAATGCAAATAGTCACTAAAATGCAAATAGTTGTTAAAACATGAAAAAAATACAAAAATCTAGAAATTTGACCTTCAAATGACCTTGACCT
>JBCAUI010001006.1:0-10413 GCA_038406195.1 Haplosyllis anthogorgicola
TTATACCTAACAGGTAAACTGTTATTCCATGCGTGATAGACATTTTACCCGGCCTACCCGGGTAATTCTCTCGTTTTTAACATTGTGTAAATAGCACACGAGGAGGCAATCAGGCAATGTGGTGTTTTTCAACTCCATTATTTGGTTTCTCCACAGAAACAAGTGGTTACTGCTTACTTAGAAGCATGTATACATAGAATGTCATATTTCAGTGTTCACCTCACTGTATCTCAGGTATAGGTCTGTACTCTGTAGTCAATAGTAAATATTTTATACCTTGTACAGCATTTTAGCATCTATGCATGGTAGATCTACTTTTATACTGGGATTTTTAGTAGTTAGTCACAAAGTGGCCCAACTCAAAATGACCATGTAACAATTCGATCTTTATTCTCCCATCAATTCTTTGCACGGAACCCAATATTTATATTTATTTCTCATTATCAGAAAAAATATCTAAGAGATATTGATAAATTTGTGTACACTTCGGGAATAAACGCGTTCAAATATTTCTAGAAATCTTAAGTTTCATTAGTACAAATACCTAGAGGGGAAACTGCAGCAAATCCCTGCCACTGTGTCCAAAACAGTGCAGCTCCACCAAATCCATGTTCACCATTACTCACTGTGTGATATATTTAGAGTGAGCGCCCTGGGAGCATCATCTGAATGGTTATTGATGAAGCAACATCTGCAGTTCCCTTGTAATTGGAAGCCTTGTAACAAAAAATATTGCCCATAGTTTTATGTCATTTGTTTTATTGGCGAACCTTAGCCTTTATATGACAGTCATGAATAAAGAAAATAGCTGGAAGCTTTTGCTTTTGGTTTCCATCTCTGTGTGTCTGCTATTCTTGTTTCCTCTTGCTAAATGAGCATTTTATGGTCTGAAACGAGTTCATGTCCAAATAAATTTAGACAGAAAACGCCTGCTTGAAGAAACTAGTTTTAATTTTTTTACCTTAATCTTACATCTCTTTATTTTAGCATTTTGAGTACATTTTATGGACATGATCATCAAAAAGAGTCGACCGAGACAAAGTTACAATTGGCTCCTCAGCAAAAGTACTTCTGATACAATTCAGAAACGTTTCTTATTTGTTGTGACAAGCGCAGTAATACTTTGCTGAATAGTTTCAGCAGTTATTTCAGCCTTTCTTGAGTTTAATTTTTTATTTCAAATTGGAATGAAAATGATATTCCACTAAAAGTATACTGTACGAGAACATTATTGTGATTTCCAATCTTAGTAGCTGTTACGACAGTGTCACCATTTACTGTGAGGACTATTTTATTTGAGAAAGAAAGTTCAAGGATCTGGTAAAGAGGTCTCTATGGCATCTTTTGTTGGATACAAAGAAATGATGAAGCATTAAAGAAATCCTTTAGATAATACAAGATCAGTGTTCCAATATGTCGAATTTATTCCGAGGGTCAGAGTTGTTTTCCCCAACAAGCAGTTGCTTCCAATCAATAGAGATTTTGCCGAAACTTCAAAAAGATGTAATTCTGTCGGAATTTCTTTATCTGTTCCTCTAGCTATCAAATCAGCCTTTTATCTTCGTAAGATTACTGAATGGAAATTGGATACGGTTTCGTCTAAAAACCCACATGATATTCGTATCCAATATCACAAGACAAAACACAAATCATCGAGTAGATCTTGTCATACGCGAAATGTGAAATACCAATCAGTTCAGTAAATAAAAGATTATCGAAGATAACTTTAATTAGCTGAATAGTTTATGTACATGTGTATTGCCAGGAAAACTAATGAATGGGAGATGCCATTGTTGGCTTTGGAGACCAGTCTGCCAACTGAATACTGAATCATACATGTATGTTTCCCAAAATGCTTGCATCCAATGTATAGTTTGTATACACCATAGGAGCACAAGACCATTGTTCGCGTTTTCCAGAGACCTTTGTATAATTATGTATATTTGGTTAAACACATCGACACATTAACAACTACACGACAAATATAAAGGAACCATAAATGATAGATACTTTGGGAAATCTAAATATGGCTGGAATGAATTGCATCGAAGATTTTTATGTCCGCATATCGGTTTTTCCACACCTTCTTCAGACAGCAGTTAGAAACCAATTTTTGTAGCCACTGGTGCTCATAGTTTTGGATCGGGAGGGGGTTTTTTTGTGAATGGTCAACTCTCGGTTTAGTACCCGTCCGAGTGCTGACCATGAACCAGCTGGCAAATGGTCACTTTACCGTATGTAGCAATGTTAACAACATTGCCCATTTAAACAACGAAGAGCTGTGGGCGGTCTGAACAGATGGTCTCCTCTTCCTACTTCTAACAATTAATTATTTACACCACTAAGCAGATTTCCACCTGAAAACTTGTTACTGAACTTGACAAACTAAATCCCCTCAGTGAGTGGGGTATAAATTCAACTTGTCACTGAAGTGAAAGCCACAATCTGCTTAGATGAACTGTATACTAACCTTTCAAAACTGAAACCCTTTCTGCGATTACAAACCTAGTAGTATGCATATCAAATCAATTTACTGACGCCTGATATTAAGTGCAACATTTCACTCAAGCCAAAGTAACGTTAGATAAAATATGAAGCTTTGAAACAGAAAGCGTTACTTCAATAGGATTCTCACCTTTCATTGGCGGATCTGGGGGGGGGCGCAGGAGGCGCGCGCCCTCCCCCCTACGGCCAAAATTTTCCTCATTTTCATGCAGTTTTTCTAAATTTTTGGGCGAAAATAGGTGAAAATTGGGATGGCGCCTCCCCCCCCCCCTACGGGCCGGGTCCCCCATACGGGCCGGCCCCCCCCCCATACGGGAAATCCTGGATCTGCCAATGCCTTTAACTGATACGTTGATGTCGTGTTTATTAAAGAAGTCAGATGTAATATCTACCTCTGTATAAATCTGTTGTACCAATAGCAAATAACACTAATTAGATCAGATATCAAATCTACTAGAAATCTTACTTCTCCAGGGATTTGAGCAGGTTTTATACATCTCTAATCGCCATCTATGTGATAATGTAAAGGCACCTCAAAACAATGGTTGAAATCTTGTTGCATTGACAATAGTTGCAGGAAGATCAATTAGATGGTCTCACATTAACAGTCGCAGCTTCATTCTTTTATTTCAACAGCATTTATATGTGTGTATTGTTCTTTGTATTTCAATCATTAGCAACAATAGATATAAAATAAAAGTAGCCTATCAAAGATCATATTTTGAGAAACACCAGAGTTCAGTAAAAATCTAACACAGGTTATAATATGCAACTTTTGCCACTGGATACATTGGGTGAATTTTCATATTTCGATATTCGAATGTTTCTATGATAATTCACGCTTTACATATTTCTTCAAGGAGTATCAGGAATTTCTATTTAATCAAGAGCTGATAGAAACGTGTGTGTTTTTTCTATGAATGTGTCTCATTTGATGTTATCATTTTAAGTTAATTTCAGTACATGGAATTCATATCAGAAGTTTAACAATAGCGCATCAAAAGCGCTTCGTGAAATTCTTTCGTTCTCACCTTTGTTCTCTTCTTTTTGCAAAATAATACAATTTCTGTGTACTGATGACGAATAAAATTCATAAAGTAGAACATTTCATTCCGCAATAAGGAAAAATAGACCACTTAGCCTAATTGCACAGATTGACTTTCGTTGAACAATACTGACATTTAATGTTTTATATCCACAGAAACCAGAGAGTATTGTCTTACCGAATCATTCGAGGCAACGTGCGCAGATGATGAGGCGATCCTGGTGACTGAAGCTCATTTCGGCCGCATTGGACTGGGACGATGTGTTACACGGAATTACGGCTACCTTGGTTGCTCAAAGGTCAGACAATGATCATCAATCGTGATATCCCCTGCCAGGCTCTAATCCCTGTAGTTTTGTGTTGAACACTTTTTTTCTGTCTCAATGGGACAAATCAATGTGATTTGTTAAGGCCAAATTGCTAAACGTTTTGTGATACATTAGTCGTTTGGACCTGAAGTTTCCAAACATTACAACTTATGTCTACCACACTAAAGAGAAGTTGCCGTATGTTCGCAGATCTAGTAAACCACAACAAAGTCATAAGATAAATACATTGACCTTGCTAACCCCAGTGTCATGTTACAAATCGTACAAAATCAGTTTCTACTACAGAGAAAATAATGTAAATCCCCTTGCGCATTAAAAGACGAAATGAACTTCTTAAAGTGGTCCACTGTATTGCTCATCTGGAATTGGTTTTAGTGACTAAATTGCAAATCTGTTTGATGCGTATAATTTTTGTAGTTTACCATATTTGGTATTGTGTTTGTGTTTGCAATCTTGGATGGTGTAATAAATTATTGTATGGTTCTTTTTACGACAGTTGTTGAGATACTCGTTTTCTCCTTGTTACAGGAAGCCTTACTGCTAATGGATACCAGATGTTCTGGACGACACCAGTGTAAGTTCAGTGTCGCTGATCCAGACGTCGGGCTGCTCACCCTGAAGCCTTGTCCTAAAGACTTCTCACCATATCTAGAGGCTGGTTACACCTGCAATAAAGGTTCGTTCACACCATATATTTACATGGTACCTCTTCTTGCCTTGTGATCTTGGTTCTCCTTTTCTCTGTCAGTTTATCTGCCTGTCCGTTTATTTTTCTTTGTCTGTCTACCCACCTCTCTGTTTGACCTGTCTGTCTATCTCTCCTTTTGTCTATCTGTCTATCTATCTCATTTTTGTCTGTCTACTGATCTCGCTTTCAATGTATACCTTATCGTTCTATCTCTCTTTCTTGGTCTCTCAACAACAGGCGAGTTAACACCCAGAATACAACTGACTTGCAAGTCTGCTGATACATGTGAATTTCGGTACACGTGTAGAGTGTCACTGCAGATAACAAACGTTACACAGTGTAGTGTTTATCAAATTAACGCGGTTATTCTTAGAGGCTAATATTTATTCGACCTGTGCTGACGATAATCTCTCTTCCTTCCCGCTCGCCGCAGCATTAGGCTTAATCAGTTGATATGGCAAAACTATAAAAAGCACAAATCTCTTTGTTATTGGCTTTCATCTCGGTATGTCTGTGGGTAGAGATCTCTCGCCTACTTTCTGCTCTATTCTTCTTCGATCCTCTTGTCTTTGTTGCCTCTGACGTACAGCTGATAAAACGCGGCAAAGTGCAAGTCTATTTTAATCGTTTCGAATGCGACAATTAAGCAATTCAATCGTCATCCTCTAATGGTCTAAACACGGTTCAGCGTTCAAAAATTGGAGAAATAACAAGCCTCAATTCCAAATAAGGAGTATTTGTAAAAACTTGGTCAAAAACAATGCAAGAGAAATACCAAAACATCTTTTTCATGATGGTGTTTGATGTCGCAGATATTTTGTAGCACCTGGAAATGAAATGATATGTCGGAAGAATACGCAAATTCTAAATTTAATTTCTGTCGACCAAGTATTTTAAACATTGACTCATTGTGAACCTGTTATGAGAATTATACTTCATTACGTTTTAATGAAAGTTAAGATAATTTTCCTAATTGGGCTATTTTGTCAAATTAACCCATTTTTCCTACGAACAGGAAAGAACCGTCTTTGGCGCTAGCCAAATCTGGTATATAAATAGCAACTAAAAGTAGGCTATTTGTTCCGAGATAAAATTTATTTAAAATGTCATTTTGTCATTGCAGTTGCCACATGCCAAGAGGCCAAGTGTCAGTCTTCTAATTTCCTGAGCCTTGCCGCCGGCACGGGCTACCTGTCTAGTCTGGTCGCCTCGCAGCTCGGCTGTGGTTCCAAAGATTGTCCGTGGGTCCTCCAAGCTCAACCAGGACAGAGAATCAACATCACTCTGTACGACTTCGCCATAGCAAACAGAAACTCGTCACACAGTATCCGACACAGACCGGGGTACCCGCTGTACTGTCACGAGTATGCTGTCGTCAAAGAGAACAATGTGCCTAGAAGCGCCACCATATGCGGTGGTGATCAGCGAATACGTGTTGCCTATGTGTCCAGTACTCACAAACTCGAAGTCAACATTGTGACCAGGAAACCTGGCAGGAATTTGGACTACTTCATGCTCAAGTTTGAAGGTATGAAACAGGTTTTTTTTCGAGATAATAGCTTGATTCAATGAACAACAAAAACTACTTTCACGAATTAAGCACTTGTACTCATGTACTGTTGTATTTATAGCGTGAGTTTCAATTTCTCCAAAGTAGTAGTAGTTTAGGACAAAGTCGAATTTTCTCCTTAGTCAGTTTAGGCAAAGAAACATGCTTGTACCAGCCATGGAGTCTTAATTGGTTAAGGTGTAGTGAATAATTTATCAAGGGTTTGTTCCAAAGTTAGAAATAATACTTTCCACCTTACATTTGATTGGGAACTATGTTGACAACTATTTCCAATTTTGTTTATCTTCGTTTATCTTTCAGCAATAGGATGTTCAACGTTAACCGCCCCTACACAGGGCTGGATACAACGAACAGAGGAAGGTGCTATAGTGCGGTGCAACAACACCAAGGAGTCGTGGTCAATGATGTGTAAGGGCACCAGCTGGGTGGGCGAGATGAGAAACTGTTCTGATGGTAAAATTGAATTGTCATTTACAGATAGTATCACCATAGGTTTAAATCGTGCAAATGTGTAAAGAAAGAAATCTATATTTTTATAATGGTAATGCTGTGTTCATTTTCAGATAAGCCACCCTGGGGTATAGAAGAATTTTCAGGAGGGATTGGTCTACCTTCTGTGGGTACGCATCTTTTTTCTTGCTCTTAAACAGTAAAAACTAAATTGTTTCAGTAATATGTTCTGAAATTATTTATAATGCTACATTTAAGAAAGAGTTCACTAACTCTAAATAATAAATGTTTGTTCTATTTCAGGAGTGTCTGTCTTGATTATTTTTGGTGTTGCCCTTGTTGTGGTGATATACATTGCTGTTTCCATTGTTTGTGTTCTTTATTTTAGAAGGTAGGTTACCTTACTTTAAGCAGTTCATTGCCAGTGCATTTATTCTTCTTACATACAATGATAAAAGCAATAACATGTTTCCTTTATGAAATTTTTACAAAGGAGGCACAGAAGAAGAAACAGACAGATGCATGGCATGGCACCAGAAACCATTCTACAAGATGGGATGGACAGATCACAAAACACCACAATAGATGGTTTGTATGAGGAGAGGACCCCAATGCTTCTCAAGAATCACAAATGTTTTCACAAAGGAGAGAGCGATTACGGAGATGTCTGTGAAATGCAACTGTTGCATTCCACTATTGGTGCTGATCAGAAGAGCGGAAGAACAGCCACCATATTGAAGTGCCAAAGCTCAAGAACTTTACCACGTGGCTCAGACGCATGCCCTGCACATGCGCAGCATATTGAAAACTGCAATGCCCTGCCTTTCGGTACACTGAAGACATTCAAGCCACCAGGACAGTGTGATCAAAATCTGTACGAACAAGGATCTAATAAGGACTCTAAATCTGTGATCACAGACCATATTCGGTTATATCATGAACTGGATCCTTCTATGTTACCCAACTGTCACGGGACACTGCATGAAGCTATGTTTGTTGTATCGAATGAAAATGCACACATTCAGGAAAATATGCCAAATGTCATTCCAGAAGGACTTGACAATGATACTAACAATAGGAGGGAGAATGTATAGCAATCAAGTCTGTAGGCTATTTCTTCGTGTTATCAATGAACAATTACAATCAATGTGTTTGTATTTTAATAAATGTTTACAATTATAAACCAACTTCATGATGATTTTTGTGCATTCTTTCCCGCATGTCTGACATTTATAGAAAATGTTATTCATGGCAATGACACAATCAGTTTTGTCAAAGGCATGTTTTGCGTACAACTTGTTTCTAAACCAAATTCATCTTGCTTTTTCCATTAGGTATAAAAAACCCTTTCCATTAGCATCCAAAGCAGAAATGAATATGATTAAAGTTTTTTTAATCAAGACTTCCCAAAAACTACTTGGAAGTTAAAAAAAACACCATAATACTCTTGAATAACATCCAGCCACTTGTGTAATAAAAACCTTGCCTCAAAAGGTTATTATGTGACAGGAACAAACCAATGTGTATTGATATTGCGTTTATGTTGAAAACATCTGGTTCGAGTTACTTGGCACTCCCAGGATTTGAATGCTTTCTGACATTCCATTAAAGGAATCAGATTTGATGTGTAGATTGATGTTGACATACACACATATGAATTGGCATGAAACGAAATTGCATGTACCTCGTTCTTTTTTACAAAAGTTGCGCAATCAGGAGGAAGAAATAATCGTTGGTGATTCTGCCGTGAAAACGAAAGGAAAAGGAAGTATTGATACCAGAAAGGCGTAAGCAATTATATTGTATATCTGTGAGGAAATATACAGATATTAATGTAAATCATTTTTCATACTATTTTAAGGGAAAACGATAGAATTTTGGTCTCTAGACATGCGAAAAGGCTGTTGGCATTCGCACTGAGGAAAAAGTTGAATGGAACTTAAGACTAGAATGTACATGGTTGCATCGCAGACAAACATCCTAAGGCTAAATCCTCCGTGCTTGTGCCCGTCCTGTTTATTTAGATAGTCGGCGCCAGGAAGGCAAGTACTGGACAATGTGGCAGTCCTATTTGTAGGGTTGACTGGGTTGCTCCTCACGGTAGAAATAAGAGCAACCTTGTACGTAAAGCACAGAAAGCCCACATGAACATGATTTAAATCAGAAAATTACGTGCCATAAACACTTAGCTTTATGCCAGAATCATTTATCTGTTAAGCCTCGTAATTATAGAGATCAACTGGATCAAATGTGTTCTAATAATACACTTCTTTATGAAAATTTGCTTAAATTATTTAGTCAAACTCAATAGTATTTAGTTTCGTTTCATTGTTCATTCATGAAAAATATAGAATTTTGAATTTCTTGCTTTTTAAGGTATTTCTAAAGATATGGATTAAAAAGTGGAAACCAAGTTTTTGATGAATGCAAAATATTAAAAGGCGAATAGCCTTAGAGATCTCGAATTTCCAAAAAAGGAGTTAGTTTTAATGTTAAGCGGTTAGGTATGTAGGTATAGATTGCGAGGTCTTTAAGCCTGACTGCTGTTCATGTGCTGTGATGCAAGTGCTTGTACCAAGGGACATTAAATAGTCAGCCGCAGACGAATCCTAATGTCCTGTATTCTACGGATAAGATTGCAAAGAATCATACATTTTTAAGGCAAATGATCTGGCCTTCTAGTACTGTATTGTCTGAGAAATATTGCTCAGGCTACCTAGAAAATTACTTATGAGACTGACAAAAGTATACGCTATGTGTCGTTTGAAACTTACATGTTCTTAGATGTTCTAGACTCTTGAAACAATTCTGACTGTTTCCTGGTGGATTTGGTAGAACTATGAAAAATAGAACACAAGCAATAAATGGTTTTGCTTACGTAACACCTACTGTGCACAGTGAATTTGAAATAAAATATCTCGGCAGGAAATTACTTGTTTCAATGTCACCTGAAAGTTTGTATATCAATAGCTGCAGTGCGATAAATTTCCAGGTTAGTTATTTTAATCAAAAGAAATCAAAGATGGGTGATTACAATTTATGTTGCTTCAAGTAATATAGCCTCATAAAAGGCTTTTTGATATCTGCCTTTAATGTAATTTCCCTAATGTATAATCATAACCATATAAACGCTCTGTGTACGTTTACAAACAGATTTCTAAGAAGCCATTTATAATAATTTCAATCAAAGTTCATTTAAAAGTAGAAAGAAATATTACTTGTGTTTAACGTATAAAGCCACACCGCTATTTTACTGTGACATGAACAGAGTACATTGTATTCAAGCTGCTTTTGTGTGAACATGTGGTTAGAATTACCTGGCACTCTGAGGATTTCTATACTGTCTGACATTCCATTAAAAGAATCAGTTTTGATTCCTTGATTGATTGTTGATACAGAAATATGAATCAACAGGAAATCGCGTTGCATGTAACATTCTCCCATTGAAAAGTGCAGTAGGTGGAATTGAAGCATTTCAACCATAGTTGGCACGAGTGCAAAAAATATGACTGACTACTTTTAGTATGATACAATTTTTGTACGAAATGTTTTTATGTTTAACCTACTGCGAGAGGTAGTCATGTAAGCAGTTGTTTAAGAACGTGTTAAACATTAAAGTGTTAGCAGCACACTGCCTCATGGCTGCCAGTAAGATATGCATTAATAGATGTATTTTATCGGACGCAGACGCTTGAAGTTTTAAAGATTTTGCTTTGTGCACAGAACGCAACCATTACGCTTTAAACGTTTGTCGACTAGCATCAATCGGTATGTGAGGCGGAGTGAATGCACAGAGTAAGCGAAAGCTTCATATTCGTTCTATAAT
>JBCAUI010001017.1:0-22727 GCA_038406195.1 Haplosyllis anthogorgicola
GCGCCAACCCTATTTTCGCCCAAAATTTAGCAAAAAGTGCATGAAAACGAAGAAAATTTGGGCCGTTGGGGGGGGCATGCGCCGGCGGCGCCCCCCCCCTAGATCCGCCAATGATTAGATTGGTGGGGGCATCACCTATCGGGCCTTAAATCCACTGTGTATTTTGTATTCTGATGGAACTTAAAATATATATTTGAAATACAAATACAGCTGTAAGCTTAGTATTGAAAAAGACACTTTTCTCAAAACAAATTACAAGTATGTCATCCCTAAAATGTAATAAGTTAAAAGAGTTTTGATAAACAATCCAGATGGACGATTCCGTGTGTAACGTGACAAATCTATTCTCACCTGATGTTTTCTCCACCTTCTTCTGTCACCATCTTAGATTCCCCTGTGATCTTCACGTCTCCTTTTCGTGCTTTCTCTGCTTTAAACTTTTCTCGCACAGTTTCTGCGATTCCCAGATGTTCTTCAACTTCATCCTTAGAGAACACCCCCCTCAATCAGGAGATATCCGTTTTGATTGTACTCATCTAGCTGTTCCCTGGACAGTGGACCCGAAGACCAACGTCCTGATTGGTTAGGCCACACCACGTGATCTGGTCTAGCTACTATTTGATTGGTCGCCCCACGAGTAACATAAGCGGAAGTAGCTTTTGTCTCCTGTGGTTTTGTACTGTAGTTTTGTTTCGATACACATGATAACAAGAAAAATCCTCTTTTCTGACTTCGTTGAAAAAGTTTGCATCCCAGACGCATGTTGATGTAGAGAGACATGAATCTAAAATTAACGAGACTTTTTGTGATTGTTACAATGTGACCGCAGTTAGTTCAACTAGTTCACTCGGTGATCTCTAATTTTTGAACTTACTAGTTATAGAGATTAAGAGCAAATTAAATCTATTAAGTTATCAGCTACTTAAACATTTGAACACTTGAATAATATGGTGATGCACTGTGCAACAACTGAGGTCGTGGTGACAGAACGTCCTATCATTACACAGAAATCGTGTCATTTTGGAAACGAACTGTTGCAATGCAACATGTTATCACGATACGTTCGATAACTCGGTCATCTCGCTTAACTCGAATCATCAGGGGAGACTGCTAAAAGTTCGAGCTGAGTAGAAATTAGAGTTAAACGTTTGTCTTACGATAGAAAAGTTATTGATGGAACATTTTTAAAATTTCGAGCTACTATGATGTTCGAGTTTTCCGTGTTCGAGCTAAACAGGATGACATGTATGCTGAAAGTGTTCATAAGTATTACTTGTGGTGAATAGCATTGGCAGATCCAAGGGGGTTGTGCAAGAGGTGTGCCCAGCCTGCTTTAAGGCCCAAATTTTCTTCATTTTCATGCAGTTTTTGGCCACTTTTACGCATAAATTCATCAATTTTTCATTTTCCCTACTTGGTTACTTTTCTGCATCACTGATGTCCAGTTAGGATACCTAAATTTAGAGGTTCAGCTGGTCATCAGAACAGGTTATTACCAGACCTCCATATCAGCGAATTAATTTTTTATGATTTTGCTAAGTTTTTAACCAAAATTTCAACTTGATTTTTTTTTGTAATTTTGTCTTTTATGCACAAGAGCTCAAGTCACAGTACTGTGAACCAGTCTCCAAAAATCGCCATTTTTAGCTTATTTGATGGTATCGAAAGGGTTAAAAGAAAAGATAATGTAGCACGTGTGGATGCTATAAATTTCGTTTACATTATTTACATTATAACTTTGAAATACCGACAAAGCAGAACACTAGAAATTATATTGATAACAAATAATATATTAACTGCACTCTTGCAGAATCGAAAATACTACTAGCCATCAGAATATCAACAATGTAGTAGAATCTGCCGTCTTGCTGCATGTGTTTGAGTCGTATAAAATAAAGAGATCACTGTAGTATTGTACTAAACGTAATCAAATAACGAATATTCCCAGCCATTAATTTTGGTTTTCATTGTTGTTCATTTTGTTGGAAATTGAACGTGAAATAAAAGTTTAAATTTTACTGGTCTACTGAATAGATGATATTACACTGCCTGTACCTTCATAGTGTAGCAATAACTACATTTAACCCGTATATGGAAGTTCATTGTGGAGTGTATTGAGTGGGTATGTCCCGCATGTTATCTGGATACGGGCTAAACGTGTCTCATGTCTAACTGTCTTTAAGCCATGTCTCTTACAAAACCATAGAAGGCGACGCAGGACCAGGATATGCTATCAGCATATACGGACCTCTTTTTTTTTCAAAAACCAAATCGGATATTGAGAGACAGCTACTTTTGAATATTTTTATTGATATAGGTTTTATTGATAGAAAACTTTATTTAAGTGTTGTTGCATTTCCAATGAAATCATAAATATGGCTGCAAAGTAAACAGAACGAATTGTTGTTTTCTGAAACGTATAAATTTAAAATTGTGAATAATTACCTGGGGATTGCATTGCGATCACTGGAGAATTATGCCTGATTGTAAAACGGAGCAAGTGGAAGAAGCACGTGATGGAGAGGAAGAAAACACACCGAATTCCAAGGTTTGAATTTTTTTCGAAGACAGATTATCAGGGTGGTGAAACGGACCCAATCGAAAGTTTTAATACTACAGATATTTATTAATATCTCTTAAAGTATTGCATTGATATATGAGGTATATAGCTATTATGGTAATAAATGTATTTTATTTAAATATGGTTTTGTTTTCCTTTTAATATCTGCATCAAATCTTTGGAGATAGCGATAAAATTGTTATATCACTATCTCCAAACATGTAATGTAAATGTGAAAGAAACAAATGAACAATATTTAAATAGAAGGAATTTATTACCGTAATAACTATTTACCTCACATATCAATACAATACCCTAAGAGAAATCAATAAATATCTGTGGTATTAAAACTTTCGATTGGGTCCGTTTCACCACCCAGATCATTGGCGGATCTAGGGGGGCACCTCCGGCACACCCCCCCCCCCCCCAACGGCCCAAATTTTTTTCGTTTTCATGCACTTTCCACTAAGTTTTGGGGGAAAATGGGGGGGGGCGCCCCCAACGGACCGGGCGCCCCCCCCCCCCCCCCAACGGGAAATCCTGGATCCGCCCCTGCAGATTATTCAAAGGATGAAATTCCTAGGGAAAAAAGCGCATCAAAACACAGCGTGGAATTCTTTGTTCTCTCTTCTGCTCTGTACGTTTCCAAATTGATAGGAATTCCAAGTATTCATGTTTTGAAATTTCGGGTTACACCAACCTCCCACCTCCTCCCCCAAAAAATCTAAAACAAAAGGCATGTATAATTTTCAAATGTGAAATTTATCATGCAAAGTGTACATATTACAATTACAGGTTTCACGCGGTGTACCAGATGGAGGGTATGGCTGGTGGATAGTCGTTGGTACAGCTCTGGCTAACATAACGTTTTCTGTACCCTGTCTCAGCTTTGGGGTTATCTACCTACAGCTCTTAGACAGGTACAGAGCCTCAGCCGTCGTCACTGCAGGAATTGGGGCTCTCAACCAGTTTTCAATAGGATTATTTAGTAAGTTTATATTTGCATTTAGTCAAAATGGTAACTGTATCAAATGGCCGTCTTGATTATCTGAGTAGGCATATTGCATAAATCAGAATTAGTGTGGCTCTTTTTTTATCGTTGTCTTTAGCATTGATCCTAGTCAAAAATAGAGGAAAGTCTCGCAATGATTTTCAGTTGATTCTTTCTTCTAACTACATTCGGTCCCAACTGACAGATAAATCGGATATTTTGTCTGGAGTCTACAAAACTTTCAATATTGCAAGTAACCTACTTTTAGAGATAACAGTGTCGTAACCTACGCTGACGCACTTTGGAAATAGACATGTAATAAATCATGAACGGACACACATAACTAGTACCTGCCCCCACAAATTTCAATTATATGATACGCCAATTATAGCGGTACACGTAGTATGTAATCTTCACCGTGACGATCGCGACAACCAATCGTTTAGCGATCTGCACTCGAGCATGTATATGTTGTTAAGTATTTAAAGGACTGTAATTTAGGATAGGAGGGAATTTTGTGTTTGGTTTGACTTGACTCTAGTAACGCACTGGTGTGCTGTTTGTAGCTTGTACGATTTAATAAAGTCGTTTTGTCAACTGAATCTGTTTAGTTGTCTTACTTTCAACGCGGACCACCCGTACTGCAAGTTGGTACGACAACAGTTGTGATAACGAATTATTGTTTCTTGGCACAGATTTAAGATTTCCTGTCAATACGCCTTTCATTAGTTACGCGTCAACAATTTATAACTATCAAGCAATTAACACTGTTATCACAAATGTTGAAATGGGTACACTGAAATATTGTTATGTAAACACCAAATAAGATATGATAATCTTTTTAGTCGGAGATGCTAATTACTCTCCCATCAGGGCCCATCCAGACACAATCCGCCAATGCCCATGAACGTCCAGTCGGTTATGATGCAAATAGTCAGTCAACAGGTTAGCAAATAACAGAGAGTTGCCTCTTATTTCTGAGTGTTCCGTACCGACAGCACAGTGAAGAATCATTTAGAACATTTTCAACCGCATGAAAACTTTTTCAATTCTAGGTCCTCTGTCCACCAGCCTGGCCACTACATACGGTAACCGATTGGTGACGGCGTTTGGCGGCGTTCTGTGTGCATTAGGGGCGCTCACCACGGCGTTCGCGCCCAACATCGCCGTCACGTACGTCACGTTTGGACTCATAAATGGTGAGTTTATTTTTATCTGTGTAGCGCCAATACCGTACAGGTTTCAAACTACCATTGCATTTTCTTTCAACCAAAATTTCCTTGGTATTTATTAATGATAATTTATTATGTAATGTAAACCAAAATAATTAAATTTTTTATCACTTGTGTTGTAGTTATGTTAAATTAGTCTAAAACAACAACAGTGACTTATTACATTCCAAACATTCTTTATGACCCACACACGAGAAGTTTATTTTCCAACTCACGTTTTGGGAATATAAATTCATCACTGTTGTGATTATGTTTGACAAAGAACAAAACTTTCTTTTTGATGGACCAAACAACATTGTATTGCAAAATATAATCAACTTATCATTTTACAGGAATAGGATGCTGTATGATTTACTCTACCGGATTTGTTATCATTAACGAGTATTTCGACATGCGCCGGGCCCGGGCCATGGGGCTCGCCTCGCTGGGCACGGCCGCCGGAGCTTTCCTCTTCCCGCCAGTGGTGCAGACCCTCTTCGACACGTACGGATTCCAGGTATAGACTTCTGAATAGGATACCAACATTTTTGAGTGGAGGCAAATTTTGAGGGAGATTCCTCTTTTGAAAAAACAGTACACGGAATTCGTATCAGATGTTTAACAATAGTCATCAAAAGCACAGCGTGAAATTCTTTCGTTCTCTCCTTTGTTCTCTTAGATTCCAAAATGATACGATTTCCGTGATTCCAATGAAATACATTGAACATAACCATCTCAAGTGCCGCTGAGCAGAAACGATTTCCATTCGAAAATTTGTAGTTGACTGATATTTAAGAATTTTTTACAAAAAAATTGATATCAAAACACCCGTAAAATTGTTGTCAGAATTTATAATTAAATGTTAAACCAATTATTTGAATTTTTCATTTGAAAACTTTTAGGAAAAAAAACCGGTAGAAACAAACACGAGTAACGAATCATTTCTTCTAATTTCAGGGGACCTTCTTGATCATAGCAGCGATGATGGGCAATACGTTTGTTTCTGCGGCTTTATACAGACCTTTGAAAGAGTACAAGTCTGTGATGTCATGCTTTGCAACAAGATCCAGAAAAGAGGATTGGGAAGTAAAAAGTGTTGAAAACCATAAAGACCAAATTGAAAATGTTACAGACAATGAGAAATGTGTAGATCTTATAAATGGAGATATTGTGCATATAAATAATGAAAATAAAATAAAAGCAGAAAATGAAATACAAAACAATTTAACAAAAAAGAATAGTAAAAATGCTTATTCTTCTACAATTAAAAAACCAAGTGAGAAAGAAAAAATTGACATGCCTGTGAAGGAGTTTTCTGAAGACCACACCAAGGCCATAAAATTTAGAATTAAGCTCACAAATTTTTGCAAAAAATTAGGAATTTTCCTTCTCAAAGATATGGGGTTTGCAGGGTTTTGTTTCCTTAGCATCAGTGTGAATTTTATGTTAACAACTGCCATGGGATTTCTTCCCGCATTAGCTGTGGACAGAGGAATTAACCAATTAGATGCTGCCCTTCTTCTTTCAATTGCTGGAGCTGCCAATATGGCGGCCGTGCTTCCTATTGGTTGGCTGATGGATCTTCCCGCCATACGCACGCGCAGGCCGTGTGTGTACACTGCTCTGACTGCTGTAGTAGCTGCAACTCTACTCGTCATTCCTCTGATGCAGACGTTTACAGGATTTGCTGTTGTGTGTGTGATCAGAGGGGCTATGGCTGGTGTGGTTACAGGGCAGAAGGGAACACTAACCGCAGATGTGCTTGGACCACACAGAGCAGCGCAGGGGATTGGAATACTGTTCCTTACTGGCTCCATAGCCACTTTATCAGGAAGATCATTAGCAGGTAAGAAAGGATGTCAATTTGACCTCACCATTTTGCTAACAATAGAATATTGTCTTGTTGGCAATGTTAAACTTTAAATTTTCCTTTCCCACAGTAGAGATTTTAACATTTATTTTTACTGGGACCTTTATCACAAGAAAAATATAGAGTGTAACATGTGCAGACCTTTAACAGTTGTAGAATAATAAAAGTTCACGTTGCGCTTTCAAGTGAAACGAAACATAACGTTGAATTTCTTCTGCTTTCATAAGTTGCCCAATTGATGAAAATTTCAGGACCTATTCCAAACGTAACTTTTCAATTTTGTGAGAAAGTCTGGTCGGATTTGATGTTTGGATCTTGTGTTTTTCATTTTACTTTTTACAATTTTGTTTTCTATCTTTATTTTTAGGAATATTTAAGGATACAATAGGAAGTTATGATGGCAGTTTCTACATGTCTGGAGCAATAGGAATATTCGCTTGTACCGTTTTTATATCGGTTTTACAGTATCAAAGACATACACAAAGAAAAGAAAAGGACAGAAGTGTGAAATTAGAAACACCCTAACAGTAGAAATCCGGTCAGTAGAAAAGGAATATGGAATATTGGAAACAAAGAAAACCAAGGGAGAGAACGAAAGAATTTCACGATGTGCTTTTGATATGTTATTGTTAAACATCTGATACAAATTCCGTGTACTTATCTTATGTTGCATGGATTCAGGTTTCATTTTTTTATTGCGTCAAGATGGGTTTCCTTAAACTCGAATGTTTAATAAAACTGAATCTACATTGAAAGTCTTTCATTTTCTGCTTTTTACTCCCAAAGGGAAACTTTTCAACAATTTTTTCCAGATGTTGTTCACCTATTCGGCTCAAACGTAACAAACAATAATAGGACAACTACTAAAAAAGGTAAAAATTTCTGAACAACCAGACAATGGGTCTATATTGCAGGTTTTTCTTAATTCGAACTCCATCTAATTCGTCTAATTCATCTAATTGGATAGGATTAGTCATACCATTTTTAGTAAATTTAAGGATTGGTCATACCATTTTTAGTAATTTCTTCAAAAATTTAACCATTTTCAGTCATTTTACCAATACTGATGTACTAATAATAGTAATCCTACTTATTTTACTACCTTTTCACTTTCCAATTTAGATGAATTGGATGAATTTGATTAATTAAACAAATTAGACAAATTAGACAAATTTGATGAATTAGACAAAATGGAATTTGAATTAGGAAAAACCTCTATTAAGCTTGCTAAACTTGCGCAAGTCCCTGAGTGTATTATAAATAAACCGTTTACACCATTTTACTTTAGTTTGTGCCGTAATATCGGCTTCTTCATTATAAATTTTTAATTGCCTAGTTCCTTCTGTGATCATAGAATTTGGCCCATCGAAATTGGGGAAAAATTCAGCAGAGCCAGAAGGGACAATTAGCTTATCAATCACAAAATTGAGATTTATCGATCACCGCAGTCTTATTGATCGCGTCATTTCCTAGGCCTACATAATGTAAGTGAAAAACACAACTAACAATTTCGCAAAACATCCGTATTTATTCAAGTCCGTAACTTTCATGAAACGTCCACAAAATTTCATGCGTAAGTGTCCGATAAATTTGAGGCGCGTCATTCACGTTCCGCATGGCTGACGTTATGAAATATTTCTTGCTTGGTCAGCAGACAGTCGTTTGTAGGGATTGATTCAACACTGACGTTAAGCGATAATGATGTCCATATTTAACATTTGTATTTTACATTGACATAACAAAAATGGGAAACCAACATGGAGCAGTTCGCAGTTTCAAACTTGAAGATGACCTTCGCCAATTTAGAGATGTTGAATCTCTCCAATTGCATCCAGAGAACCAGTTTAGACAGGATGACTTGTTTTCTCAGATCTTTTACAATGGAGAATGGTACAAAGAATGTGGTACAGTGGTCTACAGTACTGATGAAATGGCACTACAGGCTCTCATGTCTACTGTTGGGCACCCATGCAACATGCTTCTTAAAAGGTCAAAGTCAATTGACAACAACCCAAAGGAGTTTAAAGGTGCTATTGTGAAGCTTAAATGGCCTTTGAGACCAGTTACAAGAGCTTGTGTTCAAAAGGGAGATATAATTAATGATTACAATCCTGGAACTGTAAGGCCTGGAAAACATAGTACCTCCATGATAAACAAAAGACGTTGCAGGAAAAGGACATTCAAGATTCACCTAGACAGGAGTCATGTAATCAAATGCCAGCAATCAGAAAATGATTCACAGACTTATGTTTTGACTGGATCATTTGGTACACTCTCTGATAAAGAACTTGATGTGTTACTGACCAAAATGTTAGAAAGCACCATGCATAGCAAAGTAAAGAAAATCGTGTATGAGAGGGAAGGATTTAAAACAGCTTATGACCACAGGTGCCAAGCAGGTTTTGAAAGAGAAAACTACTACCACTGTATCTTCAACAGTGGAACTTGAATAATGTGGAACTCATGAAACTGACAGATTTCAGAATCTACCTCCATGACTACAATGTGGAACCAGATAACCTTATCTTCATAGATATGATCTATTACAGTTGGAACATGGTAAAGGATATGATGCACCACATGGGAAAAGGTACTACCAGGTTTGGATTTTTCATGGGGAGGCGTCCAAGCATAGAAAGCATTGAGTACTACTGTCAGATGATGCTGCCATCTGTGACAACAGTGGAATACGTTAAATCTAAAGCTTCTGCCTGGATTGGATCACAGGTGATGCCATCTGAATTACGAGTGACTGAGCCGCGTGTTCCAGTAGATGGGAACCAACCAGTTGTGTGCTTCCAGGACAGCTTCTTGACGAATAACATAACCAATGAAAGGTTCTTTGTTCCTGAGATCAACCAATCATCCCAGATCGGTAGCTTGTACAACTATGTACAAAATGTTCTACAAGCAGATCTGTACAAGCCTGGAATAGATCTTGCAATATTTGGAAAGTGCGTTTCCACGACAACGTTAGATCATATTGGTAAAACGACAGATACTGTTGTAGAACTCTGTGATCTTGGAAACAAATGTGTCATATATGGAGAGAGTCAACCCAGAGCTGACGCAAGGAAATGTCTTGAAGAAGCAATATCCTCTAAGAACATTCCAAAAAGACTTGATGTCAGAAATATCAGTGGGCCCGTGTTAGATAAGTTTGGCAAAGAACTTAAGTTCATCAGTGAGGCTAAAATTCAAATTTTGGAGGCATCTGAAACCCCCATTATGGATCTAGAAAGTGGACAACTTTTTTACTGGGAAATGAGTGACATGGTGAAGGATATTGAAGAGATGACAGTGCAGGACAACATTACTAGGTTTGGAAGTTGTCCGTCTTGCTTGTGTGAAATTGATGAGAACAGAAAGTTTACTCTTAGAATATGTGGATATTCGCTTCACATTGACTGTATTCAACAACAGGTGTCTGTGGCTTTACAAGAAAAACGCATTCCAATCCAATGTGTTGAATGTGAGGAGCCATTGGCTTGGAAGGACATTGTTTATTTTATTCCTGATGAATTGCATCGAGTTCATCCTAGCAGAAGACATCGGGAGTTTTGTAACACAATACTGAAAGCCACTATGTCTAACCAAGTGAAGAAAAGCAAAGGCACCCTGAATTGCTGTATTACACCAGATTGTCCCGCAGTGTACACGGTCAAGCAAGACAGCCATCTGACATATGCATTAGACATTCACACCTATCTGGTCAGCAAACTGACATTTTGTCCCAGATGCCATAAACAGTTGCTGGAAAATCATTACTGTGAATTAGAGGCGGATGAAGACGTTCAGAAATAATACAATGCAGTGGCGGATCCAGGATTTCTCGTAGGTGGGGGGCGCCAACCTTGGGACGCCCCAATTTTCACCTATTTTCACCCAAAAATCGAGAAATCTCTTCGTCATGAAGAGATGCCCTTGCTGTCATTCCGGCGTTGAGAGACATCACACTTTCTTTGGGTGCGACGACATGACGTGTGCCGTCTGTAAACAGTTGTGGTGGTGGAGCGACCCTACTTCGTTCCGTTGGTGGAGTGCAATGTAGTGATAGAAGTTTCAGAACGGTCTTGTTAATAGAGTAAAATCTGTATTTTACATAATCAAAGCTACATTAATTTCCATATTTCCCTGTTTTAAGAATACCTGATGCTGACAAACGTAAAAATTGGTGGTTTTCACTATAGAAGGCATTGGCGGATTTAGGGGGGCCGCAGGAGGCGCCCCCCCCCCCTCCTCCCCCCACGGCCAAAATTTTCTTCATTTTCATGCAGTTCCCCCCCCCCCCTCATACGGGAAATCCTGGATCCGCCAATGGAAAGTAGTGTAGAATGTTGATCCACACAGGCAATATCTGCTATTTTTGCCTCTCAGATGTAGCTTGCAGGCTTATGACTTGCACAACAGTTGAGAGACGGGCGGAACAGCTCAGTTGGTTAGCGCATTTGACTTTGTCATGCATCACTGAGCATCTCACCACTGCATCGGACTTTGAATCCCCTCATGTGAGAGGAGCCCAGCCAGCCATGCAGTCTACATGCTTGTACAGTGTACACTTCTGTTGGTGGAAAAGGCAGGTGTGGCACCAGATGTGATCTTTGGGATAGCTGCATACAAGCAAATAAGATTGCAGGTGAGAGATCCACCCTGGATTCGAAACCTGTGGGGAAGGTCACAAGAAGCCCAAAACAGGAGTAATCAGAGGCCCCACAAATGAATCCTGCTCCAACAAAAAATGAAAAAAAAAAAACAGTTGAGAGCCTTTCCCCCCGTGTCAACTCTGGCATCTCTACTGCATAGCGCTCACTTATGTGACAGCCTTGGGACTGTCCTGCTGGCCAATTAGTCTGAGGGGAAACCATGTTCTTAATCATTTTCATCCGTTTAACTTGTACCTCAGTTGAGACAAGAAATGAATTTTAATAAAGAGCATTTAAAAATTTAAAGACTAGTGTTTCAGTTTTTAATTTTTGGCAACAATCCGGTTTGCTTGGGAGTAAAAAATACTTCAGGACGATTTTGCCAATTTCAAACTGGCAACGAGTTCTCCTGGATTCGTTCATGTTAACTAATTTTTGATTCCAAGGAAAAAAATCTGCTGAAGAATTTTTTTAAAACTAGTAGTCTCGTTAAATCATTTCTTGCCAACGTGATAAATTTGCAGATTTGTTGGATCTATCATGCTTTACAAAGTCTTTCACAATATTGGATCAACATTTTTGATTTTATTGGCTGATTTTTTAATGAACAATAGTTTAAACGAATCATTTTCTTTTCCCAATACGGCAAATAATTTTTAAAGATCCAAGGGAACCCCCGGGGAAACCTGTAGTAACGCTCTGTTTACAAACACAAATCAATTTGTTCTAAATATAGTAACGTAACAGAATCACTGGCCAATCAGCGCCGTTTGTGTTTCGAAATCACATGTTGCATGTCTGTTTCGCAATAATGTGGTTGTGCAAGTGCCTTGTGCAAGCTTATAAATAAACTTCTATATTATCACTACCTTTATCAGAACGTTTAAGACTTTTAAGTCTTAAACGTTTTGATTACAATGCAATGCTAAGTACGGAAAACATTCTGTTTGATAGAATTTTTTCAATGTCAGAAAGGGTAATTCAACATTAAGAAGTCACCTTCCAATGCGAGGTAAAAAGTGAAAAATATGCACACATTTTAAATATACCGAAACAAGTATTACCTTGTTTGGAAAAAAAATTAGCGTGAATTTCTATGGAAATTCTGTAATCCCTCTTATATTATTATTAATGTGTAAATACAACATTTAAAAACATTTGTGAAAAATATCTTTGCAGGTGTGTAACAACTTGAAATCTTTCTCTCAAAAATAACGCAAAGATGGAAAAACAACCAAAAACAATCCGTTTCCATGACAACAGGAATAAACGACAAAATAAGACGAGAAGAAATCATTGTGTTACATATCCCAGGCATCTTTACATGAACAAAATGAACAGGATAGAATATCAGAAAAACATGAAGAAGAACAAGTCAAAACTCAAGGAACTGTTGCACTCGATTAGTGTAGTTGAAAGTTCGTCTGCTGTGTCTCAATTAGAGGAATTTGTGATGGAAAATAGAACCGAATTATGTTCAGGTAAGATATTTCACATTTTCTTGAAAATTTTCAGTTCATTCCACTTCACATCTAAAAAGAAACCCAGTAAATTTCAATATAAACAAAATTACAATTTAACCAATCGACCTTGAATGAAAAAGTACAAATGGGATGACTGAAAAGTTGCAGTAAGTCAAAATATAAATTAGGTGTGTGAAAACTACGTTGAAGTGGTGCGCTGGAATTGTTTTCCTCTACATGTCAAACGGAATTATTTGAATGACTGCGAATTTTTTCCAGTATCGCATTTCCAAAGAAATTGCATTAAAATTTTATTTAAGACTGGTTTCTTCTACTATTTTATTCCAATATATAAAGTTCTGATTATCACAGCTAATTATTCCATATTTTGTACACAGGTTCCCTGACCCTTTTGGTCGTCCAAGACATAGTGAAGGGCATAGAGAACCTCTTTACAGGCCAAGGACCAAGCATAACGCCTTTACCACCAATTCTGGCTGCGCTTAGAGCATTCTGTGACCCCAGGGGTGATGCAGTAACATACTGGCACATATACAAAGTCTGGTTGGAAAATACGATAAATCCGATTGAAATGAGGTCAAATGAAACGGAGTGTAGGTCAAGGTCAAAATGGAGTGAGAATTTTATGATTAATGAAAACACTATGTGGAGTCTTCACAACAAAGTATTCAGTCTAATGAATGACGTACAAATATGTGAGAAAGGTCATGACTGTCTCAACTATTTAGTGACAAGGCTAATGGATAAATATGATGCAAATTTGTATATTTTCAATGGATGCTGGAAGAAACCAGAATATTTCAAAATAACCGGGAATGTTAAGCTGAACAAGAAAACTTTGTGCCAAGTACCAGAGTTCATAGGGAATTTCAAGAAATCAAGTGACTATACCGAATATGCACTGAAAGTCTATGCCATTGATGACAAAGATTGGGTGTTCGGAATTACGGAAGATTTGATGGGAGAACTGGTCAACTCTGGCTACTTTGAAAAATGTAAAATAGAAAAGGATCAACTTCAATACAAAATGAAAGTCATCACTGTGAACGGCATCAGTGAAGATGTGTACACACTACTAACTGAAAAAACTGGTGGAACTAATCATTTAGAAACACTGGTAAGAAGAAACAATAACAAATGTGATGTTACACTGGATTGGGAAAAGAGTAGGAATAGCATTCACGTCTACAGCAATGATTATGAATCCCTACTTGAAGCTGAAAAGTGGATATCACAAAGAGTGGATGCACTAAAGACTAGACTGAGAAGAAAGACCTTTGAACTTGAGTATCCTCAACATAATGTCATTGTTGACAAAAGAGTAGTTGTTGGTAATGGAGGAGTGATGAAGAATATGGATTGGAAATTTCACAAGAAGAATGCTCTGAAAATCTATGCAAAGTATAAGGTTTATGATGATCTACTCAAGTTTGGAGCTGTTGAATCTGTTGATATACATCCAGAGAATCTGTTTAAGCATGATCACTTGGTGCCTATGATTCTTAACAATCTAGACTGGTACAGGGAATGTGGTACAGTAATTTATAGGAGAGAGGAATCCACACTAAAAGCCCTTATGTCTCAAGTTACGAAACCCAGTGACATGCTTTTTACAAGACCAAGGTCAACTGAGAGTAACCCTAAAGAGTTTAAAGGTGCAATTGTTAAGTTGAAATGGCCTTTGAGGCCAATTAAGAAAGTATATGTCCAAATGGGAGAAGTCATTCATGGGAACAAAGAAGGAAAAGAGAGGAATGCAGGGAGTAATGCCTTCTGCAGACCATGTAAGAAGAAGAGATTCAAAATTGAGCTGGACAGTAGTCACAAAATCAGCTGTCAGCAGTCTGGAGATGACAAACAGATTTATCTCCTGACTGGACAGTTTCCATCATTGTCTCAAAATGAACTTGATTTGGTCTTAACCGAAAAACTGGAAGACATACTATGCAGAAAGGTAAAGAAAATCAGCTATGAAAGAGAAAGGTACAAGACAGGCTATGATTATAAGTATCAAGTTGGTTTCGAGAGGAAACTACTATCACTGCATCTACAGAAGTGGAACTTGAATCAGGTGCAACAGATGAAACTTTCAGATTTCAGAGTTGAACTCCATGACTACAATGAGGAAACTGATAACTTCATTTTCGTTGACATAATATACTATGACTGGAACATGGTCAAAGATCTTATACCGAAGATAGGGAAGGGTAGTGTAAAGTTTGGTTGCTTGCTGGACAGAGACATCACACTGAGAGAAGACGCAGGACATCCTGTCTTAGATAATGTGGAGTACTACTACCAGATGGTGCTTCCATCAGAGAGAACAATTGAGTTCATCAGATCCAGAGCTTCAGCTTTCATAAGATCGCAAAGTACTAGTGCATTCTCTCGTGCATTCAGAATTACTGAATCGCATGATATAAACACACCACCAATTGTATGCTTCCATGACAGATTCTTAATATTTAAAGGCAGATCATTGACCCCTGTTGTCAACACACTGTCACAAATCAATGCTTTGTATGAATATGTGCAAAGTATCTTAAAGGCAGATTTGTACAAACCTGACACTGGCGTTGTCGGTAACGCTACTTGTGTCCCCATGGCAACATTGGATCATATTGGCAAAATGACAGGTACTGTTGTTGAAATATGTAACCATGGAACCAAGAAACACATGTATGCCATATATGGAGATAATGAAAGCAAAGCTGATGCCAGGAGGGTTCTGCAAGAAACAATCCAATCCAAGAACATTCCAAAGGTCCTGAACCTCAGGGGTTGCATGGAAATTGTGATCAAGAAGTTTGGATCAGAGATGAGGTTTGCAAATAAGTCCGAATGTTACAGCTTGGATAAATCTGGAAACCTCATTTTAGACGTGCAAAGTGGAGAGCTGATGTATTGGGAACTAAGTGACACTGTGAAGGAAATAAAAGACCTGACCATTCAAGAAGGACAAGATAGTGCCAAAAGTTTGGGAAGTTGCGCATCTTGCTTTTGTGACATTGCCCAGGAATCTACAAAGTTTACCCTAAGTATATGTGGGCACTCATTTCATGTTGACTGCATTCAACAGCAAGTGTCTGTGGCTTTAGCTGAAAAGCAATTTCCAATTCAATGTGTTGAATGTGAAGAACCTTTCGCATGGAAGGACATTATCCATCCAGATGTTAGACCAGATAGACTGCCTCAAGAGTTGCTGAACACAACACTACAAGCCATTATGGTTGATCATGTGATGAAAAGCTGTGGAACACTCAAGTTTTGTGTCACTTCTGATTGTCTAGGAGTGTACAAGGTCAAGATCAAAACAGATGGCCTCATGGCAGATCCTTCTGACCTTCATACATGCTCGGTATGCCGAGTGACATTCTGCACCAGATGTCAGCATCAGTCCTTTGGTCACCATTACTGTGTAAGCATGGATGGAATAACTGAAGAAATGAAGCAATGGATGAGTGAGGACAACAAGAATCGAAGAAGATGTCCCGCGTGTGACTCTGGTATCGAGAAAAACGGTGGCTGCAACAACGTGCGTTGTGCAATCTGCTGGAAGAACATCTGCTGGGTGTGTATGAATGTGTTTGAAATTGATCAAATATACAAACATCTGGAAGACGTTCATGGTGGTGCATATGATTAAATGTGCACCGATCTGTCTTTTGAGATTAGAGTTAATCAATTGCTTTGGTCGACGGAAAATCACAACGTGGAATTCTATTGTCCGTGTGAGTCATGTTTCAGACAATAAAGTTTTTTTCGAAATTAATTCTTCCTTGAATCTTTGGCAATTTTGCCTAAATTTGCAGACATATTGATACCATTGCTAGTAGGCAAACCAAAATTTAATACTTAAAAATTTCCAATTTGAGCAATCGATCTAAAAGTAGTCCTCTATAAGGACATTAATGCAAGTTATTTTACTACTGATAGTATAAAATGGTTTGCCTATTTAGGCAATATGCCTAATTTTTTAGGAAAAGAATTTCGAAAAACCTTCATTTTCGTGCCACAACGCTTACTTTAGCAGCTTAAATATTGGAGCAGAAAAAATTACAAACGAATTTATTTTTTAACAGAAATATTTATTTAAAACTTAACATACATGTCTAACTAATTTATCAACTAATAAACTCATAATAAAAAGTCTAATTTTATATTTTTGGTTAATCAAACTAAGTGATCAAATGTTAACTGTGATGCAATGTGTTGAATACAGATTTAAAATGTGATTATAATGATCGTTGTTATGGTGGATACGGTGAATTTTGAAGTTAAAGTTATTCTACTCATACATGTTAGAAATGCGAATAGGTCAGAAATTCGATCTGCATAACGGTTTTTCTTATTTGTTTCGCCTGCGTGGGCAGATTTGGTAGATTAGTTAGGTAGGAGGCATACTGAGCATTCACCCGCATAAATTGCCTATTCTACCGCATTGAGCGGGTGAAATAAATGAGAAACATCTAAAATGACAAAAAGCATGAAGTTTACAATACTCTTCTAAAGAACAACTAAGGGGCGCTATCTACATTCTTACTTGGGTAATGCATAATAAAATGTTTTGTATCTTAGTATCAACCAAATTCACCACATAATACTTCTTATTTTTGGTGACGTTAATTTTCACCTGATGTATAAAACTCTTAACAACAACTTTAAAGCTGAAGTTCCATTATTTTTACCAAAAAAACGTTTGACAAAATATATATTCCCCATCTGATGCACTTATTGGCACCAGACAGGGATGCATTCTGACCAAGTTTTCATTATAGGTGTACCTCCTCTTTATTGTTTTTGCTAATAAGGTCACATCATACACACACCTTTTGCAATTAGCTATTGTAATCAATCAACTGGTGACAGTTTTCAACAATGCAAATGTTCAGCAGTGTTGATTGTAATTGGGGCACAATGCATCTCACACCTTTCAGGCACACAGTGTTTGGGGCTGTGTAGGGCAGCTATAAAAGTATTTCCACAACCTAATTCAGTCATTTCTGTTCTGTCTCTCCATGAGTGAGGTTCTCTCCTCAGGCATACAGTGCACAGTCCATGTCCACAATAGAAATGATCCATGTTGCTGAAATACGACCTTTTTACCCTTATATAGCAGGAGGGCAGCTTTAACAACAATATATCGACACCTCAATGTAATTGCATGTAAACCTGTATTTGCATGTTCGCCTCAATATGAAATGAAATGATTAAAACAGTATAACAGCGTCATCATACATTCTCAGACAAATTTACTACAAACACCAAATGTACACATTAAACTCAAATGACCTTGACATATTTCATGCATATGTAACAAACATAGTAATTATTTAGGTATGCTGCTCTGTTCTAAGTCATAGATTCCACTTGTTGAATATTATGGAATCAGCTTTGTTCTATTTGGGAATGACCTTGACCAGGGCGGTTCCGGTGATGCTGTTTAGTTGTTGTGACGTCATGCACGCAATGATCTCGCGCGTTCCCTCGGCCCACGGACGCATCGTCACCTCCATCTGCTGGTTGATATTGTCACCAGGCCTGAGCACCTTCCTGAAGTGAAGAGAACACAGCTGATGAAATCAGCGAGGTATGGGAACAATAGATACGCACTACGTTTTAAGAAAAGCACAGTTTTGACATCAATTTATTTCATTACACCTTTAAAATCTTTTGTTTCTAGTTAAAAAAGTTTTGTAAAAAAATTTAACCGAAATTAGCGGATTGTATTTCTCGTCTAGCATTGTAATCTTGATTTTGTGCAGTATTTGTATTGTCGTGTAAGAAATATATTGTCTCACAGTTAGCGTACAGATCACACAGTCCTTTCTATTGCTTATTTTTTTACTGTTAATTGTGATGTTGTTTCGTAACGTAACGCAACGCAACGTAAACTGATAAAGTCTGGACCGCACTAGGGCTCTTTCATTTAAATGTTTGGATAACATTACACTTTAAAATCGAGATTTCAAAAAAAGGCATCCGAAAGATGTTGTGCACAGCAAACTATTGACACAAGTGTTGTGTTGACGACTTCCGCATTTTGAAAGTCTTGTCCGTCGGAAATCTTGTCAATCTTTGAAAATCCGTAATTCAAATGATTAAAAACAAAGATTAAGATAGCGCTGACCCGAGGTTCAACTTGGCTTGTTTCATGACGCCCGGTCCCTCCACAAACAGGACTACGGAGGTGAGGGAGATCGGGAGCGGGTTGTGGAATCCAACCTCAACTGTGAACTTCTTTCCTGCTTTCACCTCCTTTGGCGCCTGGAATTAACATTGCACATTGGTAAAAAAAAAAAGCGTAACTTCTAAAAAGAACAATCGAGGTTTTCCAAATTAAATTTTGCTTGTTTAATTAGGCGAATTAGCCTAATTCACCTAATAAGGCAAGATATTTAGGCGAATTACGCAAACTTGGCTAATTAGGCTAACAAAAATAATTTTAAAAAACCTCGAATGAACACACATGTCATCCTTCATTCGGTTTGATACAAAGTTTCACTCTGTACTTTTTGTCCGTGCCAATAGCAAGACAAAAGATTCATTTGTCCAGAAAAGTTCCATAATGAAGCCCATTGACCAACGTTGAGTCTATCGAATGAAACTTAATGATGCTTCACCAAATTTGACACCTCACAATACTTTTTGGCGGGAAAAGTCATGTGACTGCATTCTGGGGGAATCTTTCTAAAATTATCATCTGAATATTGGATATTCTTGTATTCTACTCTGATTTGCATGTATATTATCATTGAAGGTTGGGATTTAGCACTAATTCAAATAATTGCAGGTATTTTGCGATTAAACCCTTTGTCTATTTTTGAATGGGGACACCCCCTGGGTGGTACCCCCCACCCCCTATCCCACCCCCACCCGAACCCTAAAGTGGGATGACTGGATGGCTAGTTTTTCAGGTGGACGACCACATAGTCTTATCAAATTTCATTCCATAGACAACGTAATTTTTCTGTACAATAATCAAAATGAACACAGTCTTTGTAATTAAATTCCGGTTGAGAACATTCAATCCCTACACTTCTGCTTTAACCACTTGCCCCAGTTTGGTCTCCGCCTTTTGTTTTCAACAGATAATAAAGACCGCTTAATTACATAAACCGTTTATTCGAATTGAAGCACCGTCTCTAATAGAAGCACCCCCTGTTTTGGAAGGAATTAAATTAAATATTTTTCCGCACTTCTGACATTTATTGACAGTTACATTTTGTTGTTATCAGTATCTTGTTTGAGAACTTTTGGGTGACATTAATGTCTCAAGTATTCAATATTTTGGACTCATTTGTGCATCATATATAAGTCCACTTCATCAGTAGAATTGGTCCTTTGATTTTTTCAAAAGAGGCACCCCCTCAAAATTTGGTCTAAGCATCGGGTGCTTCTATTCGAATAAATACAGTACATGTATGTATTTCAAGGTAAAATTATGTAACTTCTTTTTATGAGAACAGACAAGGTTTTCTCAGATCATGAAATAACTATTAAAAGTTTGAAGCACCGCAACAATCGAATTTCATGCTGAGCCCATTATCTCAGCATGAAATTCGATTGTTGCGGGGCAATATACTTTTAATAGTAATTTCATGATCTGCTACTTATATTTTGTTTGCCTAGTCAGGAAAATTAGCTTAATCTGCCTCATTAGGCGGGAAATTTAGATAAGTTAAACTGATTTGCCTACCAATTAGGTAAAAAATATAGGCAAATTGAGTTTAAAAAAGTAAAAAAATCGAAAGAATGTTATCCTCACCTTTATGACCAGATCTGGCAGATCCACCACGACTTTGTCCTGTGCCGTGTACACCTGTGCGGTCTCCAGCACCCTAACCAAGCACGAGCACCCGACAGTGGCATCTCCGTCCAACTTCCGCATGTACTCGTTAGCATTCATTCTGAACGTCACCAGCTCCTCTGAATGTGTAGAATCAGAAATGTAATGCCTTTCCGTTTTACCAAAATTTATCGCCTCCTATTCATTGGTGAGTCAAGCGGTAATAGACTAAGTATTTTCTGTGATGGGCATCGTCAAACAGACAAATTTGGCCGATGTAACATCCCCCTCTGTGCCGAGCTCTGCCCTTGACGATCTACCCTTGTTCTGTCTTGGCCTGATAGATTACTTTTCCAGGCAGAAAACGAATTCTCAGTTCACTTTGTAAACGTCACAGGGTCAAATCTATTCAATCATGTCATTTTCGAAAATGAAAGACACCTCGTTTCAAAATAACAAAATGCTATGCTTTGAACATATTTAAAAATTCTTAGTATGTTTTAAACGTTTCAGATTCTGGTTGACGCTCATGGATAAAATGAATGTAACACTCCAATTTTATTTTACCTTTCTTTGGTTGCAGGACCACTTTATCACTAAACGAAGCCAGTTCTTCTCCGGGTATACCAGTGTAGTACTTGGCGTTACAGTGTACATGCACTTCCAACGTACGCTCGTACGCGGAGCTCGCCTTGAGGTAGATCTCTATGTCGCCCGTCGGGGAACATTCGGCGTCAAATGCGCAGTTTACGTCGTGAGCCGTCGCTGCCTCGTACAGATGGGAGATGTCCTTCTTGGAGCTGTGGGCGCTCGCCTTCTGCATAGCGTCAAACTCCTTGCCGCTACCTGAAACGGTCCAGGAAAATTACATTCTAGATTTTTCTTATTAATTATCGTTTCGCTAATCTACGTAATTTACCAAAATTTCCAGACATAACAATTTACCTCCTATTGCTAACCATTTGTCTTTGAATGACAATCAATTTTAATGTAAGCTTCTTGGTTATTTTTGGCACAAGAACTAAATTTAGTCTTGAACAATATTCCATCATTGGACTGAAATTATTAACCTAAGTATTAACCTAAACTAAAGATTGTCTTGAGACAGAAAATCTGTTTGAAAATCTGGAAAGTTACATAGATTTGGTAGAGATTGAAATAAGAAAGACCCTCTTATCTTATCGCCTTAGTCATGAAAGGGGGCTCCTTTTAGGTGCTATGTTGTAGCTCTAATAGAATTTTCTTGTGAAAAATTTTCGAACATCTTTCGAAACAAAGAAATTCCGTGTTGCGTTTTTGACGTGTACAAAAGCACGGCATTTTTTCTTTTGGGCATAAAGTTAAAGTTAATTTACTCTTGATATACTGCCAATTTAGCACACACTGTACATCAACAACAGTTTACAATCTTTAACTTCCCAGCAGGCATCTCAAACAACCTTGGCGTGAGTCATCACCGTGCATCAACCTTCATCCGATTCAGATTAAGCGACATTGTCCTGTGAATGTAAGTAGACCCAGTTTTGGATCCGAAAATTTGTCTGGGGAAGGAGTCAAAGGCTCAGGTTACGTATTTGCAATACTTTCGGCCCTGTGTAACATTTTTGTTAGTTTTAAATAGATGTACGAGAGCCCATGCTGCTGAGCCCCCTTTTCCTCGTATTTGCCACTGAGACTATTTTTGAGATCTGCTGAAAGAACAATGTTTATTTGTAATCTAACCAAATAAGCAAATGTAACCAAAGTGTACCTTCTTCGAACTTGTAATGTCGTGTCACATCTTCTCTCATAGCTGATCCCACTGCTTTTGTACTGATGTGTTTTCCAACACTGTACCTGTAAAATATTAGTATGACATGAATAGTGGGTGTTAAACAGCCATAGATCGAGTTGATAACAGTAAAGACAAACAAATCTGAAACCAAATTGCAGGAATCAGTTCAAATGGATGGACACGCTACTCACTATGCAGGTGCAAGATTGTGCAGTGCCCAAATCCTCAGATAACAGTGTGGGTTATGCACATAAGCTCCACCCATATTTACCCCCAGCTATTTTCTGCAAGTCATTTTGATACGAGTCTTTAAATAGATATAAAACCCAGGAGATAGTGACACCTTCTGATTTCTCTAGATGATTTTACCTCACTGCACTCAGATCTCACAGTTTGTTGTACTGT
>JBCAUI010001018.1:0-10413 GCA_038406195.1 Haplosyllis anthogorgicola
TTATTTATTTTAAAAGAAAAGAGTAAAATAACACATATTGATGTATTTTAACTGTTTTATTTGCAAATAATATATTTTAAAAAAAAAAGGAATTTTCATAAATTTCGCACGGAAAAATGACACACTTTTGGAGAATGTTACATATGGACGTCGTGATGTCCACATTGCTTTCTTTTTTAGTCTCGAATTACGGACACGTGAAAACGAAGCAGTGTTTTTACTGCCTGCAAAATGCTACTTCAATTATTGCCAACTGTATGTCAGTTCTGTGAGACAATTTGTTTTCTGCGTAGACGGCACGTGAGCACTGTAGTTGGCAGTTAGCCTTCCCAAACAAGCGCCGTTTTGCATAATTTCCATTACTCTTAAAGGATGAGCTAAACTTATATCAGGGAAAATGAAGACATGAACAACAACAATTTCTTAGGTGAAGTGAAGAGAACTGGTAATCCAGATGCTGTTCTGTGTTCAGTGAAATAAGTTTATGCAACCGCTTTTGACAACTTCAAGAAAAGGTGTTGCTGATAGAATTTACCTTCGGTCAATGATTTTACTGGAAAGCACTTGTACAACATTGTCGATTGATAGAACCATAAAAAAAGATCGCCAGAATCTACATTCACACATATATTTCCTTTATTGTGTTATTTACCTTGATACTTTTATCTATCGAAGACGAGATGACTTTGTTCACAGATGGCACTGATGTTGCTGTGATGATTCGTCCGAAGTGAGCGTCCAGAGTCTTGACTAGGTTACCGACCTTCACATCCCACACATAGATGTTCTTCCTCACCCCGGCCACCAGGAATTGACTGTTCTTTGTGAACAGTACCAGGCTAGTTCTCTGATTTTTACTTGGCACATTTCTGAAGAAAACAAAATTAGCAAATTATTTCCATTTCTACAATGAAAGATTTTATGCACTGTATGGGAAGAAGCAAAATGTGCAACATCATTCACATTATCCTCATACCATTCTGTGTGACATTAAAGTTAACTTTTTTGAGGCACATGCATGTGCAACAAGATTATTACATGTGTTTTATTCAAGTTAAAATTGTTGCTAATTTCCTAAAATTATGTTGCTAATTTCCTAGAATTATAACATCTGATTTCATTGCATGTTTCAATGTTTTGCTGCTTGATTTCTAATCTTCCTATTGTGTTGTAGTTTTACTAAAGTTGTATTTAAAAGAATTACAGGTCATAATGATATGAATCTATACTTGATATTATTCTGTAATTCTATTTAAATTATCAGAAAAATATACATGCTTGTGACAAGATACAAAACGCATGCTCGTCTGCAATGTTGCGTTTTAGTTAAGGTTCACCTAAATTACGTTCTTCCACTTTTAAAACAGTGTTTTTTATTATATTTAAACATTAAAGCTATCAATTAATGTTGGCCATTTTAAGTTGAAAGATAATGGAAATTGGCATTGTGCTTCTTTCCATGCATGCTGTAGTCACACGTTAGCTAATCCTGCATTGTACACTATGTGTACAAACTAACTGCATTCTGGTTTTGTAGGTGCTGTGGGGGTGTTGTGTAGTTAAGTCACTATTGAATAAATCATCTTACTCAGTAGATTTGTTAGCCTGCTCGATAAGGTTGCTCGAAAGGAAATTTTGAGTGAAAATAGTCAATCAGTTTCAGAACTTTGCATCATTTTGTAACAGGATATTTCAGTGTTGAGATCAGTGAAATGTACTGTTACAAAACGGCCATGACTTCTTCCATGAACTCTGAAACCACTCAAGTAGTTCAGTATATTGTCTTTGAGACCAATTCACAAAAACTTTATGACAAAGAACCCTCACTGAACCACCTTGCAAAGAATAAAATTGAGGGAACTAGAGTGAGGAATATATATTGATGGGTGTTACAGTTACTTTTTGGGCTCTGTCCAGCTTAAACGCAAGCATATCGAAGTGAACGGAAGCAGGCATAGGAGGAAAGATATATGGGAACAAAAAGTATAGTGTTTGAACAATGATCTTCTATAAGCCTTTGATATTGCGCTAATCTGCGAGCATCAGACATTGTATTGGTATCCTACACAAATCATGCGAAAGGGTACTGGAAACCTGTATAGGTAACTGCATGTGAACAGGGACGAGTTTAAAACAACTGTGGAACAACAAGTAGGGAACTACATGCTTGCAGCTGGGACGCCTACAGCGCCAAAAAGCTCTCTATCTGGTTCTCGCCCATGGACTAAAAACTAAGTGGCACGGTACAAGTTCAGTTTGTAACATGATACAGACTTTTCTGGTAACATGGTGACAACCTTTAGTGGTACCATGGTACAGACCTCAGTTGGTAACATAGTACAAACCTCAGTTGGTAACATGATACAAACTTACTTGGTAATACGGTATAAAGGCGGTTGGTAACATGGTACAAACTTGGTTGGTAATATCGTATAAGCTTGTTTGGAAACATGGTTCAACCTCGGTCTGTACCAACTTGGCTGATAACATGGCACAACTTTGGTTGGTAGCATGGTTGGTAACATGGCGCTACCTTGTTTGACAAACCTTAGTTGGTCACATAGAACAAAAGTGATAACATGGTCAGATTTAGTACCTTATTCCAGTTGGCAGTTTCATCTGTAACATTCTGTCAGTCTGTAAATTCCACAGTTTGTAACCAAGGGCGACGGTCGCTACGAGGAATTTTTCGTCGTGCGAGAGAGACATGGAGAAGATGGCCTCCTGGTTGTTACCCAGGGTTCTGTCGTACTTCCACGATTTGCCGTCTCGCTTGTAGCACGCTACCGCGTCATCGCTACGTAGAAAAGAGACGAAAACAATAGTGTTCAGATAAATAACAAGAATGCCTTCTAATCAAAGGCCAAACCGCCCGCTTTGCAAATAGTCATTAAAACACAAATAGTAACTAAAATGAAAATAGTTATTAAAACATGAAAAATTTAAAAAATCTAGAAATATGATCTTCAAATGACCTTGACCTTTAAATGAAATTTTGACCTTTGCCCCATTTACCTGTCTCAAGCATCATAACATGTGATATTAGTAGATAACACTAAATTTTTGACACTTTTTATTGCTGTCACCTTGAACTTGACCCAATGACCTTGATACTCAAACTTGACCTAGATAATATGCAGATGTACCACCATACCAAAAATGAAGTTTCTAGGTCAAGTGGTTCAAAAGTTATAGCCCAGACAGACAGACACACACACACACACACACACAGAGACATGCAGACACACACACAGACACGACTGAAAACATAACCTTCCCGCATATGTGGGCGGTAAAAAGTAGGTATGGTGCGTGTACAGTGTACGGGACATTTCGTTCCGAACCACCGATTTTTGCGGGACATTTTCCCAGTTATGAGGGACATATAATGCCATTTTGCACTGTCAGAACAATATGCATTGTCATCAACACTTTCATCAAAGTCAGTGCAATCATTGAGTACATGATCTAAATTTGTTCATGTTTTCATGGGTTTTGGGGGGTTTTATTTTAAGGTAAAGTGGCAAACTGTCTAAAAATACTGGTGTCGTATAAGACACCTGTTCAACATATGTTACGTGTGTGTCTGATTAAAAAAAGGTACTATTAGAATTTGTTGTATCATTTAAATGGGTTTTAGCTGATAAAGCAGATGGTGCGTAGTTAATGATAAACAGAACAGATTTTTGTTTGCTGCTGCAAGTCCTATTCTAAAAACCGTCTTCTGTGTGAATAAAAGTTTTCATTTAATAAGAATAAAAGCTAGGCTGTGCAATAGCTACGTGTGCTATTGTTCCTTTCCATGCAATTTACAATATTTAATTTATGATACATGAGACATGCAAGAAGTTTTATTAATCTGTATAAAATGTAAAACAATACGTGGAGCTGTGCGTTTTCTTATTATCTGTAATAGTATTAATATAATGTGTGTGATTATGCGAAAAGACTTGAAATAATAAACATTGTTTTAAGATATAATTTGCGTCAGTTACACAATTCCTTAATACTGACGTGCATATCTAAGCCAGACCTTTTCATTTATTGAACTGCGCTTTCTGTTCTTCCGCAAAATCCGGATTTGCATAAAAAGAAAGATAATTTTCTGTTTTCTCACCAAGCAGAGCAAAACAGTGAGCAGAGAATTACATGTCTACATATCAATCTGAACTTAAGGTTTTACAAGTAAGATAGCGGTTCTGATGCATTTCTTACACCTTTCACTTCTTTCAATGTAAAAATTTAAAATCTCCAGCCCATTCTGGATTCTACGATTCTCCACTACATGGTTGATTTCAAGCCTTTGCAAAGCAAAGTTTTAGACAATTTTAATTTTATCTAGGAGGAGCCCCTCCCCCCCTCCCTCACCACCGACAAAAATGTGCTGAACGTTGTTAAAGTACATCTCACAGAATGTACTACAGATACAAAGATACCAGTGCCTAGTTTCGATAAACGACCCGGTCCGGTCCTCACGAACTGAAAGGGTTAACGCAACGTAATCAAATGAAAAAGTCAGGTCTTATGCAAAGATGAAATGTTACAATAAGATAACAACGATTAACATGCATTAGTAATGTTGGTAAATGAAAGAAATAATTATGTTAGTAATGTTAATTACCGTCCTTCCCCCTCCACTGGGTTGGGTATCTTGGGATCTTCCTTTTGGAGATCGCTGAACAAATACGAATTAGTTATCAAATTAGCAGGTATGTTAATTTTACGCAAGGACTGAAGGTTATTAATAGCACACAGCATGGATACAAAACACCGCACGAAACTCGGAAAATGGGGTCCATCGGCACTTTTTTAATGTTGCGAAAAAAAAAACGTCCTACAAAATTAGAACAGTTTTGTCGGTAAAATCGCGCTACGAATTCGCGTTTGGTGGAGCCTATATCATTGGAAATACATAACGCCGTGATTTTCTTCGCAAAAAATTGCATTTGGTGGAACCCAGCCATTAGTTTTACAGTCTCAGCTACTAGCCATCAAACTTGTTATTTTGTACACAAAGATAAATAAAGAAAATTAATGTGTGAAAGCTGTTACCATGGTAAATTGATACAAAACTAAAGTTGCTCACCTCCCATATAAATCTCTAAGAAATTGAAAAAATGTAATGATAATAATAACAAAATAAATGAAAAAATAAAACAGATACTCAAAAATTAATAAGGATAATAATAAACAAAAACTAATTTATGGTAAGACATAAAAGCTAAATTATTGCTTCACATACAACTTCCCAATCAAAGGTAAAGATACTGATCAATGCTAATACATCATGGCATCATAAAACTCCAAGAAATATTGTGAATGTGGAAATTTGTTACTTAAGTATAATTTGAATTGTGTGTTAAAATTTCATGACACAGCTGGAACATCAATTAGTTAACTACTATGGCAAAAAGGTTACTGCGCAGCATGAATTACTCCTAATCACGCAAGTAACAGAATAAAGAGCCATAATAATATAACAATATTCTTGGTGTTATCAAAGGCTCACACCTAAAAAGTATGTTTTACCGGAAAATTGGGGTACTTTTGTGAATAGAATAAAAAAAATAAAAATGTGTCTCCATTTGATTATTCCATTTGATTTTTTTTTTATCAAGAAACGGCTACCTTTGTTTCATAACTTTGCCTGGTCAAACATATTTTTGAAAATATTTTGAGGACCGAGGTTTAATTTTATGGGGCCCTGGCACCCTCCTTTTTGGACTTCTGGTGACTCTACTTACGGGTTTCAAAGCCAGGATGGATCTGTCACATGCGTGCTTACTCACTTGGGCACTATGATCCTCAGTCACATCTGTTTGCCCTTGCTTTCGCTCAACACGAAAGTACACTGTTCATGGTAGTTATTAGGGATGTCAATTCAACTCGATCTGACTCGAAACTTGAGTCGATTTCTCAGCTCAATTACAACTTGAGCTGAATCTGAGCAGCTCATAGTTTACAGTGGTTTCATGGACATTTCACAAGACATGTGAAGCAACTTCAAAGATCATTAAGTGGTTACATACATAATTTATGCAGCCCCTTAAAATATATCAATCTTAATGTGACAAATGCCTCTGACGTTGATTTTGGAATTGCAGAATAGTGCACAAATATTATTTGTGAACATAAGCAAATAAACCATTAATAAACTCAAGCCTAAAACATCGAGCCAACTCGAGTTGAGAAACCCTTTGACTTGACACCTCTAGTAGTTATCTGGTGAAACAGACATATCCCGGAGTCTAGAGATTCATGTAGGGGACTGACCTGATGGCTATGCAGGCGTACACGGTGGTCTTGTCTTTAGACACGGCTATGGCGCTGTGAAAGTCAAACGTTTCAGTTCTCGTGTCTTCATTCACTATCTCCATACTCATGTCCACGTCTGTCTCCACGCCTGAAAATATCAGCGTGTAACAATTGTTAAAGTGTAGCCAGAAAGCCATTAAACCCGTTTCTTTGCATTGGCGGACCAGGGGCGCAGGGAGAAGCGCCCCCCATTACAGCCGGAAATTTGCTCATTTTCATGCAGTTTTTGCCGATTTCCCCCAATTTTTAGGGATTTTTCAAGATTTTTTGGGTGGGCGTCCCGCCCCCCTGACGAAGTTTCCAATGTGCTGGAGCTATTCCTAACTGCTGTACTGGTTAATGGAATGCATTGGAATAAGACAAAAGTATCCTTTACACACAACTAATTTATTGCTACAAGACTACCAGAGATACAAGTGTGTTCTCTTCAGCAGCTGGCAACTAACTGTGAGAGAATGAGAAGTGAGCAGCTGCAATGCCCAAGGTGATATCATGAATATTCATTAATTAATTAAATAGCAGCAACACATGGATGTGCATTCATGTTCCAATATAGTTCCTTGCCTGTGTGGAACGTTAACCGAAGTTGGAAAAGTAGATTTAATATTACAACACCCCCACCCCCTGGAAAAGCCTCGATCCGGGCCTGCTTTGTGATGAACAAAGTGTTTCATTTACGAAATTGATCTCTTCTTGTTTGAAGATACCGGAAAGGAAATAGTATCACCTTTAAATAATTGTATTAATTTTGAAACATTTGGTAACAGAATAATTCCACTGTGTTTAATTGACGTGAATAGAACCCAGTACGAAATTCTAAAATTGTTAGGTGGCAGGATGTTACAACATCACGAAAGTTGTTTCATTGTAAAATACAAATTCTTTAGGGAAACGCCATTTTTCTTTCATAGTAATAGTACACATGTCATCACCTCGAAGATTAAATTTGTTATTATCTTACCTGGTATACTGTTCGCCGTTTTAAAGATCATCATCCGATCTCCTTCGTTACTTATGTCCATGAGGATCAGGTGCTGGTTTAGTTTATCCACAGGATACCTGACGGACAAATACACAATTAAAATGGAAATTGAACAGTGAATTTCCGTTTGATTTGTAATTGTCGCCTGAAACCTTCACACTTCTTGGGCAACATTTGAGGGATTATCTAATGTTTGGAAACAGCTTTCAGAATAACTGAGCTTTTTTCATGAAGCCATATCATCCTTACTGAATTGATTAAATGCAATTGGCTTTAATTTTTCTGAAGACGAATATTCTAAAAGGGCTAATGGTATTTTTTATGAATCATTACAAGCTTTCTAAAGCAGTTGCGCACACTAGCTCTGCATGAATTCATTGTCCCCCTACTGATACAGAAGGCATATTATGTGAATTTTGAAGTTGAACTTACGAGTCGACTAGTTTGCACTGGGGTAGGGTGTACAGGTACCACGTCTTAGCCGTCCAAACCACGAAGTTATCATTACACACAGCAGTACCCAGAATAGGATCTGAAACACACAGTGACATTTTAAGGTGGAATATTAATTAGAGTTTATGACTAATTCCGGAAAATTGTCACAAATATTTTACAAGGGAGCGTATGCAAAAATACTACCAATAGCCTTCCCATACTTGGCTATTCGTACTGCTCCAACTGCCCTGCATCACTTGCCCACTAGGTATTTATTGATAAATTTCGCGTTACATTTTACCTTTTTGCGGAGCCTAATGCTCACAATTTGCATGTTAGATATTCAAGTGAGTTGTAAACAATACCGTCACATTGGGAACTTACCTTGCACTGACAAAGGAACAAAACCAGCCTAATGTTGCAGGTTTTTTAACGTAATCAACTGTGACTTAGCAATTAAATCTTACTACTGTAAAAAATGTAATCGGCAAGTGAAATGACATCATGACATTCAAACTATTCGCCTTTGGCACCTTAAGACAAGAAACCTGTGCACTAAACCTGTGCACTAACATTTATACCAAGCTGAAATGTTGAAAACTGAAATGTAAAATTTCCACTGAACCTAGCATCTATGTGTCACGTTTTCAATATTTCACCACTTTAAGTATACTTTGCCTTAAGTCAAACGCAGCTTTACTATTATTATTACTTTTTAAATTTCGAGATTGGTCTAATATGCTTACTGTCCTGTTGCATATTTTATGTTCCTCGTAGGTCAGAGCTAAACTATGCAGATTTAAATGGCAGTACTTATCTGACTTGTGGTCAGCAAAAAGACAGTATTCGTACAGATATTTGGCTTAAGGTTAGGTATAAAGCACTGTCCTATGCTACATAACACGTTTTGACAACGAAATCTCCACATTTCATGAGTTTACACCTTTTATACGTCACATATTCACATTTATCGTCCATACATTTAATATTTACAAAAGCAGCCACAACCGTCCACTTGCTTGAACAACATTTTCACATTTCCTTGCTTTAAAACAGAAATAATGTCAAATTTCTACCAAGATTGACCATTCTGGAATTAGAACAATTTTGTGTCAGTATTTTGGTTGTAACGTTTTACGCCCCATGTGTGTATCTCTTAGGTAAGACTGCAGTAGCGTTTTACGTTTTGAGCCTTGACTGGAAGCTCACCCAACCTTTATGTCAAGAGGCCCTTTTTCAACTTGGATATGAGGTATTATTAAAAAGGGCCCATTTCCAACCTTGATGTGGGTTATCATACAAAGGGACCTTTTTCCTACACATAGGACTTTGTTAAACATCGTTACGAAACATATTTGACATTATTTTTGTTTCACATTGACATTCACATTGATGTTAATTATATCACAATTTACTTGTAGGCTCTTCATATAGCAACTCGACTTTTGTCTTTGCTTTGGTTTTCCCTTTGCCTTTGGTTTTCACCTTTTTCTCATCAATAGGTTCTGTACGTAAAATAGTATCATTCCCATAACATCATCATTATACATCTTTCATCATTACACATATGAGAGAGAAAACTAACGCACTCTAAATTAAGAACAAAATGAAAAGCTGAAGATGAAATGAATAATGGTGAAAGATGACGTAGACATAATTAAGGAAATATAAGAAATGAAAGAAGTCTTAACGTTATATTCTGTGCAGTAAAATAGTCTGAAAATATTTTGGTGAAATCCAAAAGGAGACTAAAAAAGCAAAACATAAATTTACAGCAGTATAAAATTGGTAGGTTAGTCTTTAGATACGCTTAGAAATTCGTTAGCCTTTGTGCAATTTAACTTCTGTCAACAGTGCATGAAAAATCACTCTAAAAGGTTTACATGTATATACTGCAGCATGGAAAATCACCCCAATGCAGCTATGTATTGCAGCCTCATGCAAGAGCAAACAGACTATTTACAGTTAACTCTTATTTACTAAGGTAGGAATCAAATCAAATTTTATCTGCATGTTAGCCCTTACCTGTGGTATCTGTGGGTTTGTCCAGCCTGGTCGCCTCACCCGTCATTATTGAACACAGTACAACTTGGTTGTTGTTGGTGTAACTCACGGCAAACTTGTTGTTCGGGGTGATACACAGATTCTGCATGATTCCTCTGATCTCTGGGTTTATCTGGAATTTGAAAAAGTTTGAGGCTTTTCTTGGCGTATCGTCTACTGAACTTTGGGTGCCGTTTCGTGTTGCAAAGTTATACAAGTCAATTGAAAGCTTGTCTTGTTAACGTTGTTAATTTACTGGATAGACCCATTGTTATCAAGAAATGAAATTTAATAACAAAATAAAATAAAGAAACAAACCAAGGAGAAAGAAGACAAGAACAAAACAAGATATGATCTTATCATAAGTTCCCAGTCACAATGAAACAAGAATGCCTTCCAATCAAAGGCCAAACCGCCTGCTTTGCAAATAGTCATTAAAATGCAAACAATTATTAAAACATGAAAAAATTACAAAAATCTGTAAATTTGACCTTGAAATGATCTTGACCTATATTTTGACCTTTTCCCCATTTACCTGTCTCAAACATCATAACGTGATAATAGTAGACAACACTAAATTTTTTGACACTTTTTATTGCTGTGACCTTGAACTTGACCCAATGACCTTGATACTCAAA